>SDVV010000235.1:0-35470 GCA_016164225.1 Gammarus roeselii | reverse complement strand
CAAAATACCAGACCACTGAGGCAAGGAAAGCTCGAGTATTTGAGCTGCGCCTTTGCTACAAGTGCTTCAAGGTGGGCCACAGTGCAACAGATTGCTCTAAAAAGACCCATTCTGCAAAATATGTAGAAAGGACTGGTCATCATGGTGCTTTATGTATTAAAAGAGGTAAGTATCCGCAGTCAGATGACAAGTCTTCAGGTAATCAGAAAGGTATGGCTTCTAGTCCTGCAGCAAATGGTCCTGCTAGTGTAGCTACTGTTAATGCACTGGCAGCAGGATATGGGAAGGCTACTGCCCTACCCACAGCCATGGTAAGTTTGAGAACCAAAGATGGAACAAAGCTTGTGCGAGCTTTGTTTGATCAGGGTGCGCAGAGATCCTTCATTAAAAGAGGAATACTGAGCAATGGTGACACATCATGTCGTCATACCACCCTGACCATTGATGGTTTTAACAGTAAATGTACTGAAACTGAGAATGACATCATCACTGTCACAATTGATGTGCCAACACATGAGAGCATATCCATGGATGTGATAGTGGTTGACACTCAAGCTGGAAGGCTCCACATGAATAGAGTAAATGAGCTTGCTCAGAGGTTAACAGCCAAAGGACATAAACTGGCTGATTGTTTCGATAATACAGTCCACTACCCGGTAGACATGCTTGTGGGAGCAGACTATTATTATAACTTCATGATTCCTAAAGAACAGGATGAAGGGGTTACAATAATATCATCAAAGCTCGGAGACATGTTGTCTGGACCCATAACAAGTAGAGAGTTGGCATCCCCCCAGGTAAGTGTAATCACTGCACATAAGGTTGCAGTCAACAAGGAACCTGAAAGAGATGTCGACCTGTTATGGAAGCTAGAAATCATCGGCATTTCGCAAGAGGAAGCTCACCCAGATGATAAAGCAGCCCTAGAGCAGTTCAACAGAAGCATCAGATTCTCTGAGGGTAAGTATGTAGCTAGACTACCGTGGAAAGCCTCTCATCCCACGCTGCCAATAAATTATCGCTTGGCCCAGGGCAGGCTGGTAAGTAATCTCAAGCGTTTGAGGTCAGAACCTGAACTCTTGAAGCATTATGATGGTGTAATGCAAGAACAGTTGCAGAAAGGTTTCATTGAAAGGGTAAGTAACATGAAACAGAAGGATGTTTGTCATTACTTGCCACACCACTCAGTAAAGAAGAATTCTCCGACGACTCCCCTGCGTGTGGTATTTGATTGTTCAGCTAAACCACACATTGATGCAGTAAGTCTGAATGATTGTTTGTACCCTGGACCATCCATGGTCCCTGAGTTACCTCAAATGTTGATGCGATTCAGATTGGGAGCGCTAGCTGCCTGTTCTGACATTGCAAAGGCATTCTTGATGGTAGGGTTGGATGAGCAGGAAAGGGATTTTACTAGGTTTCTATGGCCTAGAGACCCCAAGGATCCTGACAATCCCATAGACACTTATCGCTTCAAGGTCATCCTCTTTGGAGCAACCTGCTCTCAATTTATCCTTAATGCAACCATTGATCACCATTTGGAAAAATATGGTGAACAAAAGGACATTACTGATAAAATCAAAAAGAATATCTATGTGGATAACCTCTTGATCACAGCATCAACAAAGACTGAGTTGAAAGAATTCCATGGTTCATCCAAGGAAATCTTAGGTGAAGCTGGGCTCAACCTCAGGGAATAGGCAACAAATGACCCAGAGCTCAAAATGATCACAGCTAAGGAAGGTGAGTCAGATGTCAGAACCACTGTTCCTGTCCTGGGACTCAGATGGGACACAGTCCAGGACACCTTAGCAGTAGCTCCAAAAGAGCAAGAATCAGGTAAGTCTGTAGCTTAGAGAGTTACTAACCCTGCTAGGTAAAATGACGTAGTAATTAGAGTAGCAATAGCTGATTAGTACTCCATGACCGTTGACGACAGTGTATTCAAGAAAGGGAGCCCACATGAAGTGGCAATCAATTCGATGAAGATAGAAAAACTCCCGCCAAATCCAAGTAAGTTCCCATTGTAAGTGTGATGTGTTGGTTACATGCCCGATTGTTTAAATTCAAAGATGTAATCCAGTGTCAATACCATTAAAAGTGTATTATAAGGAAATTAAATGTGTAAAGGAGCTGTGGGAAAGGAAATAATTCCCACAGGCGAAGTCTGACTTGTATAAAGCATAAATCAATTACTGAATACCTTACATAAGCATTTAACACAGATCTAAATGTGATGTAAAATCGTGTTAAATTCGAAAATAGTATGAAATACTGATTACATTTGAACAATCGACGAAGTTTACATATGACTACATAAAAATGGCTACATCGAATTGGGGGAGCTCACCCGAACTTCAGACGATATGTGAAATAATGAAAATATGGGTAAAGCTTGTGATACATTAAGTGAAGTGGAAACCAGTGGCAGTGATATTGAACCGCGTGACAGTAGTACCAAGAAGGTGTCAGAGAAGAAATCTCTTATAAAGTTGAGAAGCGCCGTATTATCAAATGGGATAACACAACAAGATCCTGTGCAAGAAGTGTAAAATGGTACAGTAAAATCAAATGTATAAGTGAATTTGTTTCAAATTCTTGAAAATGAACCATGGAGAGACAAAATCATAACTGAAAGGATTTGATGATAGGAAAATTATGTACATTTCTGATAGCTATACGAATATATTGAACGAGAATGTCAGCTCAAGCAAGAAATATGCTGAAAATATTCTATGTCACATACATTAAAATAAAAATTTGGATCCAGAAAGAGTGCAATGAAGTCTAAAACCATACTTTTGGTTACAAGGGTATGAAATGAAGATGGGCAAAAGTTTCTGCCCATCTAAAATGTGTACTAAATAATTTTTTTCACTAAGGGGAGTAGTCTAGAACCCGATAGACCGGACGAATGCGCAATGAATGTGTTGAAAAGACGAACTATGCACGGGGAGAACCAAGTGTTTGTGATTTATTCTGACTACCCCGATGCCAAACAACAGTGGAAAAACGAACAAGATATTATCAGATAATGAAGGCCCGATACTCGAAATTGAGACCTAAAGTTTACTCTGACCTAAGCAACATTAAAACTATGATGCACGGGGGTAACCTAGAACACATAACCTATCTCAATATACCACATGTACGATCAATCAAGGCAGAAACAAATTCCTAATTCCTAAACCAGCCTCTCTTCCCTACACGTTAAATGAGCTATTCTGTGCAGTTGTGTGTGAATACAACTACTGTAAATAGGGTTCATTGCACTGTTTTCCATACTCTTCCCTACACGTTAAATGAGCTATTATGTGCAGTTGTGTTTGAATACAGCAACTGTAATTAGGGTTTATTGCACTGTTTTCCATACTCTTCCCTACACGTTAAATGAGCTATTCTGTGCAGTTGTGTGTGAATACAACAACTGTAATTAGGGTTTATTGCACTGTTTCCCATACTCTTCCCTACACGTTAAATGAGCTATTCTGTACAGTTGTGTGTGAATACAACAACTGTAAATAGGGTTCATTGCACTGTTTTCCATACTCTTTCCTACACGTTAAATGAGCTATTCTGTGCAGTTGTGTGTGAATACAACAACTGTAAATAGGGTTCATTGCACTGTTTTCCATACTCTTCCTTATACGTTAAATGAGCTATTCTGTGCAGTTGTGTGTAAATACAACAACTGTAAATAGGGTTCATTGCACTGTTTCCCATACTCTTCCCTACACGTTAAATGAGCTATTCTGGGCAGTTGTGTGTGAATACAACAACTGTAAATAGGGTTATTGCACTGTTTTCCATACTCTTCCCTACACGTTGAATGAGCTATTCTGTGCAGTTGTGTGTGAATACAACAACTGTAAATAGGATTCATTGCACTGTTTTCCATACTCTTCCCTACACGTTAAATGAGCTATTATGTGCAGTTGTGTTTGAATACAGCGTCTGTAATTAGGGCTCATTGCACTGTTTTCCATACTCTTCCCTACACGTTAAATAAGCTATTCTGTGCAGTTGTGTGTGAATACAACAACTGTAAATAGGGTTCATTGCACTGTTTTCCATACTCTTTCCTACACGTTAAATGAGCTATTCTGTGCAGTTGTGTGTAAATACAACAACTGTAAATAGGGTTCATTGCACTGTTTTCCATACTCTTCCCTACACGTTAAATGAGCTATTCTGTGCAGTTGTATTTAAATACAGCAACTGTGATTAGGATTTGATACTGCGACATTTGTAAACACATCTCTTTTTCATGGTACTTTAGTATATTTCGGCTGTGTAGTTACTTGTGAAGCTCTGAGAGTCGGTTGACTCTATTCTTCCAATCGCGGTACATTATCTTCACTTTCAGATATGAAAGATTTTGTATACGTGAAAACGCCTTGCATCAGTATGACATATTTTATTGTTTCTATACCCAACTTATAAATGGTGGTAGGGTAATGCAATTCTTCATTATATTGTCTCTGGTACGGAATTATGCCACACCTTGTATCTGTATGCAAGTCAGGACACAATTGTTAAACCTTGTCCAATGTCTGAAAATGGTCGTGTAATCCATTTCCTATTTGTTACTTCAATGCATTTTTTGTGCCGCAACGCAACTAAAAGTAAAACACCTCTTCAGAAAGCAAAACGTAGATAAATCCGGACCATATACACGAGAGTAACATAAAGCATACATCCGGACCACATACACGAGTGACATAAAGCATAAATCAGGACCATATGCACGAGAGTGACATACAGCATACATCCGGACCATTTGCCCGAGAGTGCATAAAGCATACATCCGGACCATATACAAGAGAGTGACATAAAGCATACATCCGGACCATATACGCGAGAGTGACATAGAGCATACATCCGGACCATATACACGAGAGTGACATAAAGCATACATCCGGACTATATACACGAGAGTGACATGAAGCATATCCCAAAAACTCCTGTCTCATTGTACCCTGTTTACAATGTGTTTTATATTTAAGGAATACTCTGTACCCGAGGCATCTCGGCAATAAAAGATTGTGTCATTAATCATTATTACCTCACGCTAACCAATAATTGGTACGCATTATCTGTGTACTGCGATAGTTCTGCATCTTTCCAGCCTGTCATTATACTTAAATATATGGTAAACCTTAAAGCCCTGAAGCCCTGCCCGACCCTTCAGCTCGCCCATACAAAGTGTCAGCTAGCGGTATTAGCTTCGCAAATAATTCGAATATAAATTCACGTCAAATCTCTCATACCTGCACCTCGACTTCAACGAAGAACATATCTTAATTCTGTATCTGGAGCAATATGACAGGAAATAGCTTAGTTCTGTACTTGGAGCAATAAGACAGGAAATATTTCAATTCTGTATTTGAGCAATATGACAGTAAAATATCTTATTTCTGTTTTATGAGCAATATGACAGGAAATATCTTAGTTCTGTGTTTGAGCAATATGACAGGAAGTATATCAGTTTTGTATTGTGAGCAATATGACAGGAAGTATATCAGTTTTGTATTGTGAGCAATATGACAGGAAGTATATCAGTTTTGTATTGTGAGCAATATGACAGGAAGTATATCAGTTTTGTATTGTGAGCAATATGACAGGATTTTCGGAGAGCTGTAATATAAGATCGGACTCGGCATTTTTCGCATGTGTGAGTATCTGTAACATGTAAGGATTTAAGGATTTGAAATATGTATATATGTATAAAACCCGTTGAAAATTTACAGAAAAAGCACAAATGATACGCACCAAATTTTTGTCCGCGTGATGTGTTTTGAAGCCAATATTTATTTGCTCAAAATCTAACTAATTTACGAATAACTAAGGGTTGTGTCCAATTTTCTATTGACTTGCCACTTAACACTATTGAAGAGCATACAAGGCTATATATAAACTGTTTTTCGCATACCTTAATACAAAGACGTTGAGAGTTGAGTGTTCAGATCATTTTATTTCTACATTGCATTAACACACTAAGTGTTTGATACACTAATTTTATGTTTTAAACGAGTAGTAACTATCAAATGTCTCAAATGCTCGTCATAAAAAAAGCCTTTCAGTGGAACAAATGTAAATATTACTCACAAAATGAACAGAGCATATTTGTACAGCAAAACTTAACATTGTTACGAAGCGGCCTTTCATACTGAACTGTTCAGATCTTTTAAGTGACCATAATTGATTCAATAAGTAACGGTAGGGTTCGTTTGGCAGACTATGTGGAATGGGAGAATGGGAGAGTAGACTGGTTCCAACCTGGGAATTAATCTAATACTATCGTATATAAATGAAGGGTGTGATGGTCAGGATGACTGAGCGCAGATAAACATGGCATATTGACAAGGAAACTATCCCGACAGTTTTTGTAATCGCTGTTCCAGAAACATAACTCGTTCTGCTGCAGAAGACCACCCTGGTAGTTTACCGTTAGAAAATATCTTCAAAGGGTGTAGAACGTTTTACACTTCTAGCGGCAACAGTCGAAACCTTTCTGTGCGGTCCCTAATTCACCGGTTTTGAACAAACAGACGACGATCACCTAACGGGTAGACTTGTTTGATGCCCTTCCGGAGGTGGGGTGTCCTTGTCTTTTCTCATGGCATTTTTGCCGAGAGCACAGAATTTAAAAAGATGTGTAAAGGGCGACTGCGCTTAGATAGAAAGATTAGAATTGTATCAAAACAAGCGATTGTTCGCCCAATCACCTTCTCTCGAAGGATCAGACAATTGTGGACGCTCCTACTGGATTAGGGTAATCCTGGTCGAATGAATGGCGTATGTGGTGGATTATTTGACTGTAATAGTACAGAACTGTGATGTAGTTAGAGTAGTATATTGAACAACACACGCTTTATACCAACTGAGAACTGCTCATTTAACATAAGTTGGTCCTTTTGTTGTGCTGGGACCTGAAACTGCACGTCTGTTTGTCCCATGCCCATTGGATTAAAATAAATCTAAATTTGGTAAAGCTGGTCAAGAAGCCTTCCAAATTAGATTGGTGTTGAGAGCCATCATCCGACACCAAGGAGGAGGTTTCACAATTGGCCACTCCGACCCTTGGTGGGAACCGGGATCTGATGGAGAGGGGCTAGCAGCCTCTCTAGTTAACTACAGACAAGTATTCCAGAATAATATAACACCAACTTCTTCGAATTTTTCCCACCGCAAGCTGACCCCGGCCAGAGATAATAAAAGTGGTCGCATCAAGAAGTACTGTTACGGAACGATAACATTACCAGAGCGTTACGAACGTCAAACTACCCTAAGCAAAGTGACTGGCCTTCCGGAACGACAAACTGAAAACTACACCGCAGTATCCAGAACAACCGATGAACGTCACATAAAAATCAAGGACCGTGTCGCAGCTAACGAATTATTAATGAACCGACCCATCATAAATCACCAACCAAAAACATCAGCGACTCTTCATCCCAAAAACCACTGCAACCGAACCCTAAAAATTGCAACAAGAAGTACACTATTCCCGATTTGACCAAAACAACCTGTTCAATATCAGCCCTGACTTTTCTGAACCCTTGAAAATCACATTCAATCCCAGGAACAGACTGGACATTTGACGAAGTATTCCGCAAAAAGAACTGGGCTCCATCACTGGCAGATCAGCTGTAAACATCACCACCAGCGGAAAAGAAAGCTCACCATTAAAATGAGCACAAAACTTCTAATTTGCGCTCTACTCTTTATGACTAGGATGTGCCAAAGGCATGCACAATCACGCCAAACCCAACCTTCTCCAACAGTTCAGGTTTGAGTCTTCGACTGACAGCCGTCGGGCGAGGTTGTGTTGCAAGTTTCCCCCTCTGCTTGATATAAATAAAGGAGGCCACTCCATTTGCTGTGCTAAAAAATATAATTACACGGCAAATTTTGATTCGGCTGTTTCAAAACTGTTATTTGGACCAGTGTAACGAAGTGTGTGCCATATCTATAACACGGCATTTATGTGTTAATGGTAGACCAAGCTGGCCCATTTCATATAAACAGTGCACGGGTAGAACTTTGTGGCCAGGCCTATCTCTGCGCGGCCCTCCTCTGTTGGTCGTGCTGCCAGCTAGCCGCAGAAGAGCTCGAACAGTCCATCTGTGCTCCGTGCCTCATTAGGCCCACATTCCGAAGCCTCACCCCCACTCCTGCTCTCATCTCCTTCATCTCATCAACAGTCACAGTGAATGCAGTCTCACACCGTTGGCATGACCAAGTCTGGATGAAATTCAATGGCAATACAAATGCTTAGCTGGGAAACTCGCTAAAAAATACTTTAGCGATTGCAAAAAACGAAATCACTGTCACTTAATTTAAAAAAAAGTGAAACAATAGCCTTTCTTGAAAATTATGTGGACCACAAGTGAATGTGCTGAAACGACTCCAAAGCATTGAAACTGACTGTGGTGGACACGTAATAGACGTTGATATCCAGAACATTGAAATTGACTGTGGTGAACACGCAATAGACGTCGATATCCACAGCGTTGAAATTGACTGGTGGACACTTTATAGACGTTGATATCCTAAGCATTGAAACTGACTGTGGTGGACACGCAATAGACGTTGATATCCATAGCATTGAAACTGACTGTGGTGGACACGTTATAGACGTTGATATCCTAAGTTTTGAAACTTACTGTGGTGGACACGTTATAGACGTTGATATCCTAAGTTTTGAAACTTACTGTGGTGGACACGTTACAGACGTTGACATCCTAAGCATTGAAACTGACAGTGGTGGACGTGTTAAAGAAGTTGAAGACGTTAAAGACGTTGATATGTTCGACAAGAAAAGTCGCAACAAAAAATCTGGTTAATTAACGTTAAGGAAAGCGATGATAGACTGTGCAGTTCGATCACTCTTTCCGCGTTGGTGAGCGGCGTTGGTGGGCAACCAGAGGGTCCGGTCCCATTATTGCGACATTGAACTCAGGACAAAATCGAAACAGCATTTTGAGACCAGCACTTAAACATCCCGGACAATGTTTTGTCTAAACACCTCCCTTGCAGGACAAAAAATAAATAGATGACTTTATGAAGCTGAAAACTTAATATAAAACATTATATTTTGAGTGTTATAAGCCTAATTATAGGGACGCAGACAACCTCAATAGCATAAGCCGATATCTGATCAATCTCAAACACACGCGCTAATAAGCCTACCGTCAGGTGAAGATTTTCCAGCCCTTGAATATCAGCAACAGAGTTTTAAAAACCATCAGAACGCATCCTGAACAAAAACACTCACAGCAGCAACAGTGGCAACACCGAGAACGGCCACAAAACTAACGATGTAAACCGCCAGCACCATGAACATGAGTCTCCTGTACAGCAACTTACCAAACAACATCAAAACTCCAACAACCAAAAAACAGAAGGCAAATGCTGAACAAGTGGACCATCAACAACAACAAGTGGACCAGCAACAACAACAAGTGGACCACCAACAACAAGTGGACCACCAACAACAAGTGGACCACCAACAACAAGTGGACCACCAACAACAAGTGAACCACCTACAACAAGTGGACCGCCAACAAGTGGACCACTAAGAAGAAACATCTGCGGTCGCTGACGGAGTGGTAAGCGGCATCAACCAAGCCTCCACACCTTCTGAGTTATCGAACCAGCTGACAAACAGCGGCGTAAATTAATTCATGTGGTAAGGGCCAGAGGCGAAGCATGCTACTCCGACGGCTGGCCATAGCCAGTTTACAAGTGTTTACAAGTGTAAGAAGACAACAAAAGGCCTATTGGCCCAAACTAGGTTGCATTAAGATAGCAAGAGAATTCGTTGAGGAGTAGAACCTGTTTAGAACTTTATGTGCCATTTATGTTTTAAAACATCGAGAAAGGGAACGGCTTAGCTATTTATCGGCGTTTGGATCACCTCTCGGGACTGACATCACCAGCTCGGCTCAGCAGTGACGAGGGTAGCAATGCGTTGGTCGATGAACTCAGACGCATTGCGCGTATCAGTATCAGAACACATGAGTATGAGGGACAAGAGTTATGACTCATCTAGTCTCGAGCAACTTTATTATGTCTAAAACTGCGATTTGAAATGACAATTCTTGATCATTAGACCAATTTTCATTAGTTGGAAGCTTTCAACCAATAAATTTAATCTTAGTCCTAGAATATCCTCTTTCGTGCATAACTCTTGCTTTGAGTTTCATACACGATTTGTTGTAACGGTAAAAAATAGCAATCGGTTTGGCATCTCATTTTTACCTTACTTAAATATAACTTCAAAAAAACAACATCAACAACTTTCCCTTTGTCGACATCCTCACTTAAGTGTCACTAAATGAAATAACTTGGCGCGCGTTCTACAACATCGCATTTTTCTCGTGTCAGGTTATGATTTTAACACTTACTAAATGCAACATATTTGGATATAAACAAACAACTCCAGAATTTCTCTGTCAACAGCTCAAACCTCTAAATGGTGCAAGGAAATAATAATATTTTTTTTTTATCGTGCTATGAACAAAATGTAAAATAATTTCAACAATGTTCTCCACGCAATCGATCTAGATTTGCAAATGAGAGTGAATTCCTGGTGATGAGCTCCCTCGCCATTCAACTTCGTTAAGAAACAGTTTACCTGCATGGCATTAAATGTTATATGTTTGAAAGAGAACATACTTAGCCTTCAAATCAATATAACAGACCATTTTACACCTTCTGTGCTAGGACTCTGTGAAGTCAAATTGTCAAATGAATTACAGGACTTATATAATTCATCAGGTTACATTTTGTATACAAACAATAACATGAGTAATGAAAGAGGCGTTTGTTTCTTTATAAATGACAGGCCGACTGTTGTACCGAGACCTGAACTCTCTTTCATCAGGCCTGGAATTGAGACTCTTCTTGTCGATATTCAATGTGATGGTGAGGTTAAAACAATAGGTATGGTTTACACTATAGCCTCTGGAATATCGGTAAAAATATCCTCTAGAGGTGAGTGAGGATCTACTTCAGTGTCATAGATCGAATTCAGTTGCTGACTATTTTAATACTTACATTTCACAAAGTTTGTAGCCATTAACTACTGAACCGACGAGTAGAGCTGCTGGATCCGCAACTTTGATAGATAACTTATTTACCAACAAAAGTAAGTGCGTAACTCGTGCAGCTGTGACAATTTCAGATGTCATCAACCATTACCCGATTGTCATTCATAAACCGCAATCCGACTTCAATTACCTATCATAAATATAACGACCGTAACATTCAAAACTTTAAGGAGGCGCTGAACGCTTACGACTTTAATGAGATACCATCCACAGTAAACTCAAATGGTGCTTTCAGGCAGATCCATAGCATATTAATTGAACTGTTCCATGTGCATTTCCCGCTTACAACAAAAGAGCTCAGCCCCAACCAAGCTAAGAAACCGTGGATGACACCGGGGTAACTTGTCTCACAAAAAGAGAAGGATAGACTGTACCGTAGATACAAAAGGCATCCCATCATTCGTAGAGATTGATTTAAACAATGAATAAATTTAAACAATGCACAACGAAGACTAATATTGCTCGCGAAAATAATATCCAATATCTCATTGAGACCTTTCAAGGAAATATAAAAAAAGTATGGAAAATCATTAGTAACCTTAAAAAAAATAAACAGAGTAATTTGGATTCAATTATTATTGATGATGAGGTCATCACTGTTCCACAAACGATTTTAAATGCTTTCAATAACTTTTTCAATAGTATTCCTAGTTACCTAAGTGATTATATTCTTGTGAACATCATTTAGAGTATGCAATTCCTAAACAGCCAATCTCTAATCCTACCGACCCAAAAGAAGTAAAGTAAGTCATAAATGGTTTAAAAATTGCATCAGCATTGGCTAGGATAACATCCCAACCAATGTAATTAAAGTATATCTGTGACTGTCGTAGCTCCCCTGACCCAACTTATCAATATGTCGCACTAGCAAGGTATATTTCCTGATGCGCTCAAACTCCCGAAAATTAGTCCAATTTATAAAAATATGAGCAAAACTGACCTACAAAATTATTGCCCAATATCAGTCCTGCCCGTCCAGGCTTTCAAGGGTACAGAGCCATGCTCTATTTAAATTCACTGGAAATGTTGAGGATGGGTTTGATAATGGGGAAGTCACTGTTGCAACTTCATAGACCTTTGATTCTGTGAACCATGAGATTTTGGTCGCAAAATTAGCGACAGCATTCCGGGGTTTGTTCCATTGACAAGCGCGAGTTGGAATATGAGAAAATCATCTGTCAGTACATCACGTGTAGGAGTACTGCAAGGGTCGATCCTTCATCTATAATAATGACATTGAAAATACTAACTTCAGGTTACACTTCATACTTCATACAAATTATTTGACCGGAAAAAATTGTCCAGGTCAGGATATTTCCCCGGACGAAAATATCTATTCCTAACTCACAAGTCGAATTGATAGATTAACTGGTTGTATATGTAGCAACAATAAAGGTTCTTAGTATAATGGTAGATCAGAGACTGAACTGGGATGATCACGTCTCATTTGTTGCCGGGAAAGTATCCAAATCGTGTGATATCCTTTACAAAATTGGAAATTGCCTCACGACTCCAGCAAAATGTCTTTTGTACTACAGTCTCATTCATCCCTTTTTGGACTAGTGCGTAAACGTGTATTCCTTCTACCTACAAAAGAAATTTAAGACATATCATTCTAAGTCATAAGCGGGGCATGAATCTCACAGAAGTAAATTACATTGCAAAAATTTTTCTGCACGTGCTGAGATGATGGCTGTTTATTAAAATTCACTTGATGTTTTCTAGCAACATTTACCACTTTAGATAACTGACACATAACCAAAGTAATCTGAACGTAACAATATAACAAGGTCCCGTTTAAACGTGACGGACTTACCCCGAATAGGTGGCGATCTGAAATAGTAACGTACCCACTTTTCCTATTAAAATGTGATGAAAACTGAAGGACTCATCATGCGATGGGTCTCTCTTGCGCAGGTTGTTTGCAGGAGTTCTGTCATGGCGCGTCACAGAAGTCATGATGCGATGGGTGTCTCTTGAGCAGGTTGTTTGCACGAGTTCTGTCGAGGCCCGTCACAGGAGTCATCATACGATTGGGTTCTCTTGAACATGTTTGCACGAATTCTGTCAAGGCACGTCAAGGAGTCATCATGCGATGAGTGTCTATTGAGAAGGTTGTTTGCACGAGTTCTGCCAAGGCCCGTCACAGGAGTCATCCTGCAATGGGTGTCTCCTGAGCATGTTTGCACGAGTTCTATCAAGGCGCGTCACAGGAGTCATCATGCGATGGGTGTCTCGTGGGCAGGTTGTTTGCACGAGTTCTGTCAAAGCAAGGCACAGAGGGCATCATGCGATGGGTGTCTCTTGGGCAGGTTGTTTGCGCGAGTTCTATCAAGGTGCATCACAAGAGTCATCATGCGATGAGGGTCTCTTGAGCATGTTTGAACGAATTCTGTCATGGCGCGTGATGGAGTCATCATGCGATGAGTGTCTATTCGAAGGTTGTTCGCACGAATAATTCTGTCAAAGCCCGTCACAGGAGTCATCATGCAATGGGTGTCTCCTGAGCATGTTTGCTCGAGTTCTATCAAGGCGCGTCACAGGAGTCATCATCCGATGGGTGTCTCGTGAGCAGGTTGTTTGCACGAGTTCTGTCAAAGCAAGGCACAGAAGTCATCATGCGATGGGTGTCTCTTTGAGCAGGTTGTTTGCACGAGTTCTGTCGAGGCGCGTCACAAGAGTCATCATGCAATGGGTGTCTCTAGAGCAGGTTGTTTGCACGAGTTCTGTCAAGACCCGTAACATAAGTCATCATGCGATGGGTGTCTCTTGAGCAGGTTGTTTGCACGAGTTCTGTCAAGGCGCATCATAGGAGTCATCGTGCGATATGTGTCTCTTAAGCAGGTTGTTTGCACAAAATCTGTCAAGGCCCATCACGAAAGGCATCATGCAATGGGTGTCTCTTGAGCAGGTATGTTTGCACGAGTTCTGTCAAGGCCTGTCACAGGAATCATCATGCGATGAGTGTCTCTTGAGCAGATTGTTTGCACGAGTTCTGTCAAGGCGCATCACATGAGTCATCATGCGATGGGTGTCTCTTGAGCATGTTTGCCCGAGTTCTGTCAAGGCACGTCACAGGAATCATCATGCGATGGGTGTCTCTTGAGCAGGTTGTTTGCAGGAGTTCTGTCATGGCGCGTCACAAGAGTCATCATGCAATGGGGGTCTTTTGAGCATGTTTTTTGAACGAGTTCTGTCAAGGCGCGTCACATGAGTCATCATGCAATGGGGATCTCTAGAGCAGGTTGTTTGCACGAGTTCTGTCAAGACCCGTAACAGAAGTCATCATGTGATGGGTGTCTCTTGAGCAGGTTGTTTGCACGAGTTCTGTCAAGGCACGTCACAAGAGTCATCCTGCGATGCGTGTCTCTTGAGCAGGTTGCCTGCACGAGTTCTGTCAAAGCGCGTCACAGGAGTCATCATGCGATGGGTGTCTCATGAGCAGGTCGTTTGCACGAGTTCTAACAAAACTCTACAATGCCTCGTCGGAGGAAGGAAAACTGTGACTTGTTTAGTGTTGGAACCATCTAGTTCAGTATGACGTGGACATCTGGATTTTGGAAAGTTTGGTGGGTGGCAGTGGTCCTTGATTGTTCCCCATCCCATCCCTTTCTCAACTGCCAATAGTGTTCCTGCTCTGTGTTGTCTCCTCGATGTTTTCCCTCTGTCGTATGAAATATAGGGTCAAGGTATTTCCTTTTATTTTGCGAGAAAATCGTTTTAAGATTTCCTAGTAGTTAAATGCATATCATGGTTTATAAGATAATATTAGTAGAATATGGTAAGAAAGCGTACGTGGTAGTTGTCTTAGTTTAAAGTAAACCATTTTTGTGGTAAAATGTCCTGAGGCTGAGTACGTATTCATGACGCCGGCCTAGGAGTGCTGGAAAAGTGCTCACCGCTTGGATGGCAGTTTGAGGCCGGCTAGTGCGTTCCGAAGCATCATCAGAGTAGGTTCAGTAATTTCGGTGCCCTCTCAGGATGTGAAAATTCAGCGATGGATACACAAACTTTACCGCCAAGAAGTATTCAACTTGACGTGTTCGACTAATTTAGCGTAGATGTTTTAGTTTACAATTGGGTAAGAAGAAACAACATGATTTAGGTAGATTTCTCAGCTGTAGTTACACTTTAGCATCATGTAGTTACCAAAAATGACAGAGTACCGAACAACGATCCTCGATGCCATTGAAGGGGTCATTCGTGACGATAGATACCCCGCCAAAATCCAAGTAAGTAGATATACATACGTTATAAGGTGTGTTTTTCCCCAAGTGAGTTAATAATCATGGATTCAACATTACGATCAGAATAGTTTAGAATGATAATGTCAATAACGTGTCAAATTCGATAAGGGAAAGGAAAATACTTCTTTCACAAAATGGTTCTATCGAGAACCGGACGGTTGACCAGGCCGCCATTGTTTGAAATGGGCAAGCAGCAAGGTGTCATGATGACGACGCCATATTGAAAAATTCTCAGTGCTCAATGAAATAAAGTGCCCAGTTTGAATATAAAGCTATTTGCAGTGATATATTTTTTATTGCTCTGTATAAATAATTCCTAGGAGTTCAGGAAATGATTGATGTTGTCATGTTTACATATATGAAAGTTTAGTGCAGGAATTATGGATAAACTGAATTGATATTTTGTCTTTTCAATGATGTTCTGTAGTTAGCAAATATTAGTAAATAAGATCGCATGGTGGTGCACAGTCCGAAGTCATGGTAAATTATCATTTTCTAAACATTATAATGGAAAGAGCCAGGTTTCTACTGGCACATAGTAAATGTAGATAATTGGTATTGATGTTTGATATCTTAGTTTTCAAAGTTAGCCTTGGTTGACAAAGTTGAGTGCAACCCTGGTTGTCATTGGAGATTACTTTGTCAAATTATTGAAAGTTTCAGTTATCATTTAAAAGAAATAGCAAATGCCATAAAAATTGTTAAACCTGACAGCAAATGGTGTCAATTTGAAGTTTGCCTTTCTATTTGTAGTCCGTGCTTTGAGAAGTAGTGTGCTTTTCTTGGAATCAGTTCCGGAAACATTTTAAGAGGACTCAATTTCAATTGACAAGTAGTGAAATAAAAGTAGACCTATGTTGTGTCTAAATGCTATCAAGGAAATGGTTAATAGTGTTGTGAAGAAATTATTATTTTCTTGATTGTTTCTGTGCTTATGAGATGTAGTGACTTCTCTCGTGACAGGCTTAGAAGCATTCATGGAAGGTGGTATTTCAACTAACAAGAAGTTAATATGGTAGATCGTTGTTGTCTGCATGTCATCAAGATCAAAGTCAAGTTGTCAATAAATTCATTACTTTTTCTTTGTTGCTATGCCTTGAAAGGTAGGTGGAATTTGTTGACTAGTTAGTCAATTAGACTCCGTTAGTGAACGAATAAGGTTAAAAATTTATTATCTAACGGATAAATTATCAAGGATTTCAAGATGCCGTCAAGCATGGATGGTCTCATTCGCAGCAAGGGAGCATAATAAGGGGTTGTGATGCAGACCCCTTCAGTGCGTCAGAGAATTTAGATGCTCTTGCTATTAATGTGAGGCTAGCTGAAGATCACATACAAAAAATATTGGAGCTGCAATAGCAGATTCAAGAGATTCAGGTAAGTGATAAAACAGTCAGCGAAGCCGCACTCTGCAATATGGCAGCGCACCATGTGAAAAAGTTAGAAGAGATAAGGCTGCTCATCACAAAGTGCAACCGCTTGATGGATGAGACAAGAGTTGGTCCACCTAGCAATACTACTCCATCTGTTAGTGAAACAAGGAGGGCAGCATAAGTGAAGTTACCAACTCTTGACATAATGAAGTTCTCCAGGGACATACTCTCGTTCAATAGTTTCTGGCAGTCGTTCAAAACTATTAATCAGAGTCCAGATTTGGAACCCTCTGAAAAATTCCATTATCTAAGTAGCATGGTGAAGGGTCCTGCCCACAGTGTGTTTGGTTTCCCACCCACAAATGAAGCATACCCTCAAGCAGTGACACTGTTCAAGAAACCGTTTAGAGATGAGTAGCTAATAAAAATAGCTAATCTCTATGCCTAGGATGACATTCAAGCAAGTTCAGGATCCTTAGCCTACCTGCAGGAGTTCAGACAAAGGATGGAGGCTCAATTGTGTCACTTTGAGACTGCAGGGATAGACTGCAACAAGTGCACAAATTGCAGCACCATCTTAGTCAACCTGCTCACGAGGAAACTACCTCTCACCATTTTGGAAGCTTGCAACGGTCACAAAGAAAATTCTGAAGCCTGGAACATTAAAAATTTCCGCGTGGCACTGCGAGAAGTCATAGTTGAAATGGAAGACTGTGACGCACAAGGTATATCCCAAAATCCTGAGAAGCCAACTGCAGGCACTCAAAGCTCAGCACAGAATGAAAGTCGCTCCAGAGGGAATCAGGGGGACAACTCCAAACCCCTGAGCACTGTTGGGTCATTTCAGGTAGGAACTTCTGGGTGTGGTCTATGTTCAGCAGATCTCTCTGTGTATAGATGCACGAAATACCAGATCACCGAAGCAAGGAAAGCTCGAGTATTTGAGCTGCGCCTTTGCTACAAGTGCTTCAAGGTGGGCCACAGAGCAACGGATTGCTCTGAAAAAGACTCATTCTCCAAAATATGTAAAAAACTGGTCACCATGGTGCTTTGTGTAACAAAAGAGGTAAGTATCCACGGTCAGATGATAAGTCTTCAGGTAATCAGAAAGGTAGGGTTGCTGTGGTTACTGGTCCTGCACCAAATGGTCCTGCTAGTGTAGCTACTGTAAATACACTGGCAGCAGGATGAGGGAAGGCTACTGCCCTACCCACAGCAATGGTAAGTTTGAGAACCAAAGATGGAACAAAGCATGCGCGAGCTTTGTTTGATCTGCGCGCATAGAGATACTTCATTAAAAGAGGAATACTGAGCAATGGTGACACATCATGTCGTCATACCACCCTGACCATCGATGGTTTCAATAGTAAAGGTACTGAAACTGAATATGACATCACCAATGTCCCAATTAATGTGCCAACACATGAGAGCATATCCATGGATTTGATAGTGGTTGACACTCTAGCTGAAAGACTCCACATGAATGGAGTAAACGAGCTTGCTCAAATGTTAACAGCCAAAGGACGTAACCTGGCTGATTGTTTTGATTATACAGTCCACTACCCTGTAGACACGCTCGTTGGAGCAGACTAATATTATAGTTTGATCATTCCTGAAGAACTGAAGAACAGAATGGAGGGGTTACGATAGTATCATCTAGAGCTCGGAGACATGTTGTCTGGACCCTTATACAGAGAGTTGGCATACCCACAGGCAAGTGTAATCATTGCACTCAAGATTGCAGGCAACAAGGAACCTGAAAGAGATGTCGACCTGTTGTGGAAGCTAGATATCATTAGGATATCGCCAGAAGAAGCTCACCCAGATGATAAGGCAGCCCTAGAACAGTTCAACAGAAGCAACAGATTTTCGGAGGGTAGGTATGTAGCTAGACTGCCGTGGAAGGCATCTTATTCCACGCTGCCAATCAATTATCGTTTATCCAAAGGAAGACTGGTAAATAATCTCAAGCGTTTGAGGTCAGAACCGGAACTCTTGAAGCACAATGATGGGGTAAGGCAAGAACAATTACAGAAAGTTTTCATCGAAAAGGTAAGCAACATTTAAACGATGGATGTTTGTCATTACTTGCCACACCACTCAGTAAAGAAGGATTCTCCGACAACTCCCCTGCGTGTGGCATTTGATTGTTCAGCTAAACCTCACATTGATGCAGTGAGCCTAAATGATTGTTTGTATCCTGGACCCTCCATGGTCCCTGAGTTACCTCAAATGTTGATGCGATTCAGATTGGGGGCGCTAGCTACCTGTTTGGATATTGCAAAGGCATTCTTGATGGTAGGGTTAGATGAGCAGGAAAGGGATTTCTCTTAGTTTCTATGGTCACGAGATCCCAAGGATCCTGACAGTTCCATAGACACTTATCGCTTCAAGGTCATCCTCTTTGGAGCAGCCTGCTCCCAATTTATCCTTAATGCAACCATTGATCACCACTTGGTAAATTATGGTGGGCAAAGGGACATTACAGATAAGATCGAAATGAATATCTAAGTGGATAACCTCTTGATCACATCATCAACAAAGACACAGTTAAAAGAATTCCATTCTTCATCCAAGAAAATCTTAGATGAAGCTGGACTCAACCTCAGGGGATGGGCAACAAATGACCCAGAGCTCTAAATGATCACAGAAAAGGAAGGTGAGTCAAATGTCAGACCCACTGTTCCTGTCCTGGGACTCAGATGAGACATAGTCCAGGACACCTTAGCATTAGCTCACTAAGAGCTAGAATCAGGTGAGTCAACTAAGAGAACCATCTTGCGAGGTTTGGCCGCACAGTTTGATCCCCTTGGATCAATGACCCCCATCATCACCAAAGCTAAATTCCTAATGAAGGAAATTTGGCAGTCAAAGGTGAGTTGGGATGATGATGTTTCAGAATCCATTGAAGTAAAATGGGAGAAGATCAAAAAAAAGTTCTCAATGATGGGTGACATACCCATCAAACGCACGCAGAAATTGGAGAGTCAGTGACCCTACACAAAGTTGTAGATGCCTCCACAGTAGCATATCGAGCTATTGTGTACGGAATCAGTGAAGGTAAGGCAACACTGTTGATGGCAAAGAGACGGATTGCACCTGAATTAATGTTTTCTGTACCAAGATTGGAATTAACTGCAGCACTACTTGGAGCAAGGCTGACCAGGTATGTGAGTGAGGCCTATGAAAAGGAAGTCAACATTGAAGCCATTCACTTGTGGTCAGACAGTCAAATTGCCATGGGTTGGATCCTGGTCCAAGTAGGATCCAACTTATGGTAACGTCAGCAAGCCCTCTAGAGGCTCACATGCAGAAGCGGAAGCTAGACATAAAAAAAGCTAAATGGCACTATGTTCCCACTAGTCAAAATCCTTTAGACTTCATAATTCGAGGAGTAAGCCCGAGGAAACTCAAGTCAAGTCACCTGTGGTGGCATGGGCCCAAGAACATAGTGGAACTCCAGGAGTGGGAAAACTTTCCAACTCAAGTGCACACAGTAACACTAAATAAAGCTGAAGAGATCCCACCCTCCGAGCCTTTCCTACTTGCAGTTGCAAACAAATGTTGCACCTTCAAGAAGTTGATCAACAATCTGGGGTGGGTGAAGAAATTCACTGAGTGCCTAAAGTGTAAGGTAAACGGTAGGTCGGAAGGTAATTCAAACGGTAAGTCAAAAGGTAATTCAAATGGTAAGTCAAAGGGTAAATTAAAAGGTAAGTCAAATGGTAATCCTAATGATGGTAAGTTGGTGAACAATAGTAAGAGACAACCAAGGGGTCTGACTCTCAAGGATAAGGAATGGTCTGAGAGATGGGCAGTCAAAGCCCTTCAGCAAAAAGTATTTGCGGATGTGATAAATTTCATTCGCAATCCCAATTTTAGGCGCTCCACTCCATTGATGAAGCAACTCAACCTAACGCTCAGAGGTGACAAATTAGTAGTGGTAAGTAGACTCACCGAAGCTGAGGTGGAAGAATCTGTAAAATATCCAGTCCTACTACCTGCCAAGCATCGGATCACAGATTTAATTATTGAAGATAGTCATATAACAAGACACCACATGGGAATCAATCACGTCGTGGCCAGCCTACGTCAAATTTGGTACATACCGAGAGCCCGACAATTAGTCATAAAACATAGTTAGGAAGTGCATGCAATATTGACGTGAAGTTGAGACGCATTTCCGTGGACCACCAACCCCTCCTCTACCAAGTTATAGAGTTACTCAGTCACGTCCTTTCGCGGTAGCTGGTGTAGATTATGCCAGACCCCTTTATGTTAAGGAAGGGATTCACGTTGACAAAAAGAATATCGCCTTGTACACCTGCGCATCCACTCGAGCTGTCCACCTGGAAGTTGCCAAGGACCTGTCCGTAGAAGCATTCCTAAGAACCATACAAAGGTTTTCCGCTCGTCGTTCCTAACCCCAAATGTTGATCAGTGATACCGGATCAAACTTTGTGAGTTCCGCCAAGATCCTACAATCTTGGGAGGAACATCACAGTGTTCGGAATACCCTGAATCAAAATAAATGCAAGTGGGACTTCATCCCCAGTCGGGCCCTTTGGTTCGGAGGTTTCTTCGAGAGGATAGTGGAGATGGTCAAACTGTGTGTTCAGAAAACGTTGCACAGAGCTATGGTGACAGAAGACAAACTGCGCACCGTATTTTGTAAGATAGAAGCGGACCTCAATGACCGTCCGCTGAAATCTATTTCAAACTCGGTTGATGACTATGAACCACTGACGCCACCTCAGCTGATCGGATATCGTCTAGACAGCATACCTGTCGCAACGCCTGATCCGGAGAAAGAATATGATCCCTCCATGTTCACAGCAAAACTCCTCACACGCCGCCAGAAAAACGTCAAAAGGGTTTTGCACCGGTTCCAAACCAGGTTCAGAAAAGAGTATCTGACCATTCTACGGCATAACGCCGTAGATGCCTGGGAAATCATCGCACCCGAAGAAGGTGACATAGTTCAGATGCACGACGAGGGTCCCAGGCTATTATGGAGCCTGGGCCGGGTCATCGACCTTCATAAAGGAAAAGATGGTCACGTACGAAGCGTGAAATTAAAAACACGCGGTGGGACCGTCAGTCGACCGGTAGTATTACTCTACCCGTTAGAAGTACAAGCGAGAGAATCTTTGAATGTTTCTCCCGAGTTGCCGGAACCGAA
The DNA here is from genome assembly GCA_016164225.1 of Gammarus roeselii. Taxonomy (NCBI): domain Eukaryota; kingdom Metazoa; phylum Arthropoda; class Malacostraca; order Amphipoda; family Gammaridae; genus Gammarus; species Gammarus roeselii. Next base: position 13,551 of record SDVV010000235.1, on the reverse strand, counting down.
CCGAGCACCCCTGCCCGGTGCGGACTAAGGGCGAGGGGAGACAATTTGCCACGTCACCCGTCACGGGGAAGACCGCTTAAACACAACAGCTAAGCGTGAGCCAAGCGCTGCTAGACCCAAAAAAGCAGCGGCTCTATGAGCAAGAAAGAGAATTGTCACTCTGATACAATAATTGACATCAAGCATTTCTCTCGGGTGGGAGTGTGTGGGGAACAAAACCCCACAATGACTCGCCAAAGGAAGGAAAACTGTAACTTTTATGTTGTTGGGACCATCTAGTTCAGTATGACGTGGACATCTGGATTTTGGAATAATTGATTTCCCCCCTCCCATCCATTTCTCAACTGCCAATGGTGTTCCCGCTCTGTATTGTCTCCTCGATGTTTTCCCTCTTTCGTATAGAATAAAGAGCCAAGGTATATCTCTTTATCTTGGAAAAACATCTTCCAAAGATTTTCTAGTAGTTAAATGCATATAAAGTTTTTAGTATAATATGAGTAAAATATGGTAAGAGTTTGAAGTAAAACATTTTAGTCAACCTCAAATGTCCTGAGGTTGAGTACGTATTCTTGACGCCGGCCTAGGGGTGCTTGAAAAGTGGTCATCGCTTGGATGTCAGCCTGAGACCGGCTAGTGCGTTCCAATCCATCATCAGAGTAGGTTCAGTAATTATAGTGCCCACCCAGGATGTGAAAATTCAGCGATGGATACACAAACTTTACCGCCAAGGAGTATTCAACGTGACGTGTTCGACTAGTTTAGTGTAGATGTTTTAGTTTACAATTGGGTAGGAAGAATTAACATGAGTTAGGTAGATTTCTGAGCTGTAGTTACACTTTAGCATCATGTAGTTACCAAAAAATACAGTGTTTCGAACACTGATCCTCGATGCCATTGAAGTAACCATTCGTGGAAATTAAAAACCCGCCAAAATCCAAGTAAGTAGATATGCATACGTTAAACGGTGTGTTTTCCCCCAAGTGAGTCGATAATCAAGGATTCAACATAATGATCTAAATAGTGTAGAATAATAAGGTCAATAACTATGCAAATTCGATATGGGAAAGGAAAATAGTTCCCCACACAAGGCGAGTCACAGGAGTCATCATGCGATGGGTGTCTCTTGAGCAGGTTATTTGCACGAGTTCTGTCAAGGCGCGTCACAGGAGTCATCATGTGATGTGTGTCTCCTGAGCAGGTTGTTCGCACGAGTTCTGTCAAGGCCCGTCACAGGAGTCATTATGCAATAGGTGTCTCCTCAGCAGTTTTTTTGCACGAGTTCTGTAAAGGCCCTTCACAGATGTCATCATGCGATGGGTGTCGCATGAGCAGGTTGTTTGCACGAGTTCTGTCAAGGCGCGTCACATGAGTCATCATGCGATGGGTGTTTCTTGAGCAGGTTGTTCGCACGAGTTCTGTCAATGCCCGTCATAGGAGTCATTGTGCAATAGGTGTCTCCTCAGCAGGTTTTTTGCGCAAGTTCTGTCAGGGCCGGTCACAGGAGTCATCATTCAATGGGTGTCTCTCGAGCAGGTTGTTTGCCCCAGTTCTGTCAAGTCCCGTCACAGGAGTCGTCATGCGATGGGTGTCTCATGAGCAGGTTTTTTGCATGATTTCTGTCAAGGCGCGTCATAGGAATCATCATGCAATGGGTGTCTCTTGAGCAGGTTGTATGCACGAGTTCTGTCGAGGCGCGTCACAGGTGTCATCATGCGATTGGTGTCTCCTGGGCAGGTCGTTTGCACGAGTTCTGTCAGGGCCCGTCACAGGAGTCATCATGCGATGGTTGTCCCATGAGCATGTTTCACGAGTTCTGTCACGGCGCGTCACAGGAGTCGTCATACGATGGGTGCCTCATGAGCAGGTTTTTTGCATGATTTCTGTCAAGGCGCGTCATAGGAATCATCATGCAATGGGTGTCTCATGAGCAGGTTGTTTGCACGAGTTCTGTCAAGGCGAGTCACAGGATTCATAATGCGATGGGTGTCTCTTGAACTGCTTGCACGAGTTCTGTCATGACCCGTCACAGGAGTCATCATGCGATGGGTGTCTCTTGAGCAGGTTGCTTACTAGAGTTCTCTCAAGGCCCGTCAAAGGAGTCATTCTGCAATGGGTGTCTCATGAGCAAGTTGTTTGCCGAGTTCTGTCAGAGCACGTCACAGGAGTCATCATGCGATGAGGGTCTCCTGAGCAGGTTGCTTGCACGAGTTCTATCAAGACAAGTCACGGGAGTCATCATGCGATGGAAGTATCTTGAGCATGTTTGCATGAGTTCTATCAAGGCGCGTCAAAGGAGTCATCATGCTATGGGTGCCTCTTGAGCAGGCATTCTAGCACAAATTCTGTCAGGGCCCGTCACAAGAGTCATCAAGCAATGGGTGTCTCTTGAGCAGGTTGTTTGCCTCAGTTATTTCAAGGCCCGTCACAGGAGTTATCATGCGATATGTGTCTCATGAGCAAGTTTGCACGAGTTCTGTCAAGGCGCGTCACAGGAGTCAACAGGCGATGGGTGTCTCTTGAGCAGGTTGTTTGCAGGAGTTCTGTCAGGGCCCGTCACAGGAGTCATCATGCGATGGATGTCTCATGAGCAGGTTGTTTGCACGAGTTTTATCAAGGCGCGTCACAGGAGTCATCATGCGATGGTTGTCTCTTTAGCAGGTTGTTTGCACGTGTTCTGTCAAGGCGCATAACAGGAGTCATCATGCGATGGGTGTTTCTTCAGCAGGTTGTTTGCACGAGTTCTGTCAAGGCCCGTCACAGGGGTCATCATGCGATGTGTCGCATGAACATGTTTGCACGAGTTCTGTCAGGGCCCGTCACAGGAGTCATCATGCGATGGGTGTCTACAAAGCAGGTTCTTTGAACGAGTTCCGTCATGGCGTTTCATAGGAGTCATCATGCGATGGATGTCTCGTGAGCATGTTTGCACGAGTTCTGTCAAAGCCCGTCACAGAAGTCATCATGCGATGGGTGTCTCATGAGCAGGTTGTTTGCACGAGTTCTGCCAAGGCCCGTCACAGGACTCGTCATGCAATGGGTGTCCCTTGAGCAGGTTTTTTGCGCAAGTTCTGTCAAGGCCCGTCACAGGAGTCATCATATAATGGGTGTCTCTCGAGCAGGTTGTTTGCCCCAGCTCTGTCAAGGTCCGTCACAGGAGTTGTCATGCGATGGGTGTCTCATGAGCAGGTTTTTTGCATGATTTCTGTCAAGGCGCGTCATAGGAATCATCATGCAATGGGTGTCTCTTGAGCAGGTTGTATGCACGATTTCTGTCTAGGCGCGTCACAGGTGTCATAATGCGATGGGTGTCTGCTGGGCAGGTCGTTTGCACGAGTTCTGTCAGGGCCCGTCACAGGAGTCATCATGCGGTGGTTGTATCATGAGCATGTTTGCACGAGTTCTGTCACGGCGCGTCACAGGATTCATAATGCGATGGGTGTCTTTTGAGCAGGTTGTTTGAACGAGTTCTGTCGTGGCGCGTAAAAGAAGTCATCATGCAATGACTGTCTTCAAAGCAGGTTCTTTAAACAAGTTCCGTCATGGTTCGTCATAGGAGACATCATGAGATGGGTGTCTCATGAGCATGTTGGCACGAAATCTGTCAAAGCCCGTCACAGGAGTCATCATGCGATAGGTGTCTCTTGAGCAGGTTAATTGCACGAGTTCTGTCAAATCGAGTCACAGGATTCATAATGCGATGGGTGTCTCTTGAACTGCTTGCACAAGTTCTGTCATGACCCGTCACAGGAGTCATCATGCGATGGGTGTCTCTCGAGCAGGCTGCTTACTAGAGTTCTCTCAAGGCCCGTCAAAGGAGTCATAATGCAATGGGTGTCGCTTGAGCAGGTTGTTTGAACGAGTTCTGTCAGAGCACGTCACAGGAGTCATCATGCGATGAGGGTCTCCTGAGCGGGTTGCTTGCACGAGTTCTATCAAGACAAGTCACGGGAGTCATCATGCGATGGAAGTATCTTGAGCATGTTTGCATGGGTTCTATTAAGGCGCGTAAAAAGAGTCATCAAGCTATGGGTGTCTCTTGAGCAGGCATTCTAGCACAAATTCTGTCAAGGCCCGTCACAAGAGTCATCAAACAAAGGGTGTCTCTTGAGCAGGTTGATTGCCCCAGTTCTTTTAAGGCCCGTCACAGGAGTTATCATGCGATGGGTGTCTCATGAGCATGTTTGCACGAGTTCTATCAAGGCGCGTCACAGGAGTCATAATGCGATGGGTGTCATTTGAGCAGTTTGTTTGAACGAGTTCTGTCAAGGCGCGTCAAAGAAGTCATCATGCAATGGCTGTCTACAAAGCAGGTTCTTTAAACAAGTTCCGTCATGGCACGTCATAGGAGTCATCATGCGATGGGTGTCTCATGAGCATGTTTGCACGAAATCTGTCAAATCCCGTCACAGGAGTTATCATGTCATAGGTGTCTCTTGAGCAGGTTGTTTGCACGAGTTCTGTCAAGGTCGTCACAGGAGTCATCATTCAATGGGTGTCTCTTGAGCAGGTTGTTTGCCCCAGTTCTGTCAAGGCCCGTCACATGAGTCGTCATGCGATGGGTGTCTCATGAGCAGGTTTTCGGCGCGAGTTCAGTCAAGGCGCGTCATTGGAAGCATCATGCAATGGGTGTCTCTTGAGCAGGTTGTATGCACGAGTTCTGTCAAGGCGCGTCACAGGTGTCATCATGCGATGGGTGTCTCCTGGGCAGGTCGTTTGCACGAGTTCTGTCAGGGCCCGTCACAAGAGTCATCATGCGATGGTTGTCTCAAGAGCATGTTCGCACGATTTCTGTCACGGCGCGTCACAGGAGTCATAATGCGATGGGTGTCTCTTGAGCAGGTGTTTTGAACGTGTTCTGTCAAGGCGCGTCGAAGAAGTCATCATGCAATGGCTGTCTACAAAGCAGGTTCTTTAAACAAGTTCCGTCATGGCACGTCATAGGAGTCATCATGCGCTGGGTGTCGCATGAGCATATTTGCACGAAATCTGTCAAAGCCCGTCACAGGAGTCATCATGTCATAGGTGTCTCTTGAGCAGGTTGTTTTCACGAGTTCTGTCAAGGCCCGTCACAGGAGTCGTCATTTAATGGGTGTCTCTTGAGCAGTTTGTTTGCCCCAGCTCTGTCAAGGCCCGTCACAGGAGTCGTCATGCGATGGGTGTCTCATGAGCAGGTTTTTAGCACGAGTTCTGTCAAGGCACGTCATAGGAATCATCATGCAATCGGTGTCTCTTGAGAAGGTTGTATGCACGAGTTTTGTCAAGGCGCGTCACTGGTGTCATCATGTGATGGGTGTCTCCTGGGAAGGTCGTTTGCACGATTTCTGTCAGAGCCCGTCACAGGAGTCATCATGCGATGGTTGTCTTATGAGCATGTTTGCACGAGTTCTGTCACGGCGCGTCACAGGAGTCATAATGCGATGGGTGTCTCATGAGCAGGTTGTTTGAACGAGTTCTGTCAAGGCGCGTCAAAGAAGTCATCATGCAATGGCTGTCTTCAAAGCAGGTTCTTTAAACAAGTTCCGTCATGGCGCGTCATAGGAGTCATCATGCGATGGGTGTCTCATGAGCATGTTTGCACGAAATCTGTCAAAGCCCGTCACAGGGGTCATCATGCAATAGGCGTCTCTTGAGCAGGTTGTTTGCACGAGTTCTGTCAAGGCGAGTCAAAGGATTCATAATGCGATGGGTGTCTCTTGAACTGCTTGCACGAGTTCTGTCATGACCCGTCACAGGAGTCAACATGCGATGGGTGTCTCTCGAGCAGGTTGTTTACTCAAGTTCTCTCAAGGCCCGTCAAAGGAGTCATTATGCAATGGATGTCTCTTGAGCAGGTTGTTTGCACGAGTTCTGTCAGAGCACGAAACAGGAGTCATCATGCGATGAGGGTCTCCTGAGCATGTTGCTTGCACGAGTTCTATCAAGAAAAGTCACGGGAGTCATCATGCGATGGAAGTATCTTGAGCATGTTTGCATGAGTTCTATCAAGGCGCGTCAAAGGAGTCATCATGCTATGGGTGTCTCTTGAGCAGCAGGCATTCTGGCACGATTTCTGTCAGGGCCCGTCACAAGAGTCATCAAACAGTGGGTGTCTCCTGAGAAGGTTGTTTGCTCCAGTTCTTTCAAGGCCCGTCACATGAGTTATCATGCGATGGGTGTCTCATGAGCAGGTTGTTTGCACGAGTTCTGTCAAGGCGCGTCCCAGGAGTCATCATGCGATAGGTGTCTAATGAGCAGGTTTGCACGAGTTCTATCAAGGCGTTTCACAGCGGTCGTCATGCGATGGGTGTCTCTTGAGCAGGTTGTTTGCACGAGTTCTGTCAAGGCACGTCACAAGAGTCATCATGCGATGGGTGTCTCATGAGCAAGTTGTTTGCACGAATTCTATCAGGGCCCGTCACAGGAGTAATCATGCAATGGGTGTCTCTTGAGCAGGTTGTTTGCCCCACATTTGTCAAGGCCCGTCACAAGAGTCATCATGCGATAGGTGTCTCATGAGAAGTTTTTTTGCACGAGTTATGTCAAGGCGCGTCACAGAAGTCATCGTTCGATGGGTGCCTCTTGAGCAGGTTGTTTGCACGAGTTCTGTCAAGGCACGTCACGCGAGTCATCATGCGATGGGTGCCTCATGAGCTTTTTTCACGAGTTCTGTCAAGGCACGTCACAGGACTCATCATGCGATAGAATTCTCTTGAGCAGGTTGTTTGCACGAGTTCTTTCAAGGCCCGTCGCAGAAGTCATCGTGGGATGGGAGTTTCTTGAGCAGTTTGTTTGTACGAGTTCTGTCAAGGCGCGTCACATGAGTCATCATGCGATGTGTGTCTCCTGGGCAGGTTGTTTGCAAGAGTTCTGTCAAGGTCCGTCACAAGAGTCATCATGCGATGGGTGTCTCACGAGCATGTTTGCACGAGTTCTGTCATGGCGTGTTACAGGAGTCATCATGCGATGGTTGCCTCTTGAGCAGGTTGTTTGCACGAGTTCTGTCACGACGCGTCACAAGAGTCATCATGCAATGGGTGTTTACATAGCAGGTTCTTCAAACAGGTTCGGGTATGGCACGTCATAGGAGTCACCAAGAGATGGGTGTCTCATGAGCATGTTTGCACGAGTTTTGTCAAAGTCATTCGCAGAAGTCATCATGCGATGAGTGTCTCTTCAGCGGGTTGTTTGCACGAGTTCTGTCAAGGCGCGTCACAGGAGTCATAATGCGATGGGTGTCTCTTGAACTGCTTGCGGGAGTCAACATACGATAGGTGTCTCTTTAGCAGGTTGTTTGCACGAGTTCTAGCAAGGCCCGTCCGAGGAGTCATTATGCAATGGGTGTCTCTTGATCAGGTTGTTTGAACGAGTTCTGTCAGAGCAAGTCACAGGAGTCATCATGCGATGAGGGTTTCTTGAGCTGGTTGCTTGCACGAAGTCTATCAAGACACGTCACGGGAGTCATCATGCGATGGAAGTCTCTTGAGCATGTTTGCACGAGTTCCATCAAGGCGCGTCAAAGGAGTCATCATGCTATGGGTGTCTCATGGGCAGGCATGCTGGCACGAAATCTGTCAGGGCCCGTCAAAAGAGTCATCATGCAATTGGTGTCTATTGAGCTGGTTGTTTGCCCCAGTTCAGTCAAGACCCATCACAGGAGTCATAATGCGATGGGTGACTCTTGAGGAGGTTGTTTGCAGGAGTTCTGTCAAGGCCCGTCTCAGGAGCCATCATGCGATGGGTGTCTCATGAGCCGGTAGTTTGCACGAGTTCTATCATGGCGCGTCACATGAGTCATCATGCGATGGTTGTCTCTTGAGCAGGTTGTTTGCACGTGTTTTGTCAAGGCGCAGAACAGGAGTTATCATGCGATGGGTGTTTTTCGAGCAGGTTGTTTGCACGAATTCTGTCAAGGCCCGTCACTGGAGTCATCATGCGATGTGTCTCATGAGCATGTTTGCACGAAATCTGTCAAAGCCTGTCACATGAGTCATCATACGATAGGTGTCTCTTGAGCAGGATGTTTGCACGAGTTCTGCCAAGGCGCGTCACAGGAAGTAACATGCAATGTGTGTCTAAATAGCAGGTTCTTTAAACGAGTTCCGTCATGGCGCGTCATATGAGTCATCGTGCGATGGGTGTCTCTTGAGTAGGTTGTTCGCACGAGTTCTGTCAAGGCGCGTCATACGAGTCATCATGCAATGAGTGTCTCATGAATTGCTTGCACGAGTTATGTCAAGGCCCGTCACAGGAATCATCATGCGATGGGTGTCTTTCGACCAGGTTGTTTGTACGAGTTCTGCCAACGCCCGTCACAGAAGTCTATATGCGATGGGTGTTTCATGAGCATGTTTGCACGAGTTTTGTCATGGCACGTTACAGGAGTCATCATGCATTGCGTGTCTCATGAGTAGGTTGTTTGCACGAGGTCTGCCAAGGCGCGTCACAGGAGCCAACATGCAATGTGTGTCTACATGGCAGGTTCTTTAAACGAGCTCCGTCATGGCGCGTCATATGAGTCATCATGCGATGGGTGTCTCTTGAGAAGGTTGTTCGTACGAGTTCTACCAAGGCCCGTCACAGGAGTCATCATGTGACGGGTGTCTCTTGAGCAGGTTATTTGCACGAGTTCTGCCAATGCCCGTCACATGAGTCATCATGCGATGGGTGTCTCTTGAGTAGGTTGATTGCACGAGTTCTGTCAAGGCGCGTCACAGAAGTCATCGTGCGATGGGTGTCTCTTGAGCAGGTTGTTTGCACTAGTTCGGTTAAGGCCCATCACAGGATTCATCATGCGATGGGTGTCTCCCGAGCAGGTGTTTGCACGAGTTTTGTCGAGGCCCGTCACAGGAATCATCATGCGATGGGTGTCGCATGAGCAGGTTGTTTGCACGAGTTCTGTCAGAGCACGTCACATGAGTCATCATGCAATGGGGGTCCCTTTAGCAGGTTATCTTCACAAGTTCTGTCAGGACGCGTCACGGGAGTCATCATGCGATGGAAGTATCTTGAGCATGTTTGCATGCGTTCTGTCAAGGCGCGTCGAAGGAGTCATCATGCTATGGGTGTCTCCTGAGGAGGCATTCTTGCACGAATTCTGTCAGGGCCCGTCACAAGAGTCATCAAGCAATGGGTGTCTCTTGAGCAGGTTGTTTGCCCCAGTTCTGTCAAGGCCCATCACAGGAGTCATAATGCGATGGGTGTCTCATGAGCAGGTTGTTTGCACGAGTTCTATCAAGGCGCGTCCCAGGAGTCATCATGCGATGGTTGTCTCTTGAGCAGGTTGTTTGCACGTGTTCTGTCAAGGCTTAGAACTGGAGTCATCATGCGATGGATGTTTCTTGAGCAGGTTGTTTGCATGAATTCTGTCAAGGCCCGTCACAGGAGTAATCATGCAATGTGTCTCATGAGCATGTTTGCACGAAATCTGTCAAAGCCCGTCACAGGAGTCATCATACGATAGATGTCTCTTGAGCAGGCTGCTTGCACGAGTTCTGCCAAGGCGCGTCACAGGAGCCAACATGCAATGTGTGTCTACATAGCAGGTTCTTTAAACGAGTTCCGTCATGGCGCGTCATATGAGTCATCGTGCGATGGGTGTCTCTTGAGTAGGTTGTTTGCCCGAGTTCTGTCATGGCGTGTCACAGGAGTCATCATGCGATGAGTGTCTCATGAACTGCTTGCACGAGTTCTGTCAAGGCCCGTCACAGGGATCATCATGCGATGGGTGTCTTTCGAGCAGGTTGTTTGTACGAGTTCTGTTAAGGCCTGTCACATGAGTCATCGTGCGATGGGTGTCTCGTGAGCATGTTTGCACGAGTTCTATTAAGGCGCATCACAGAAAACATCATGCGATGGTTGTCTCTTGAGCAGGTTGTTTGCACGAGTTCTGTCAAGGCGCATCACAGAAGTCATCATGTGATGGGTGTCTCTTGAGCAGGTTGTTTGCACGAGTTCTATCATGGTGAGTCACAGGAGTCATCATGCGATGGGTGTCTCGTGAGCAGGTTGCTTGCACGAGTTCTATCAAGGTATGTAACAAGAGTCGTCATGCGAAGGGTGTCTCTTGAACGGGTTGTTTGCACGAGTTCTGTCAAGGCCCGTCACAGGAGTCATCATGCGATGGGTGTCTCTTGAACAGGTTATTTGCACGAGTACTGCCAAGGCCCATCACAGGAGTCATCATGCAATGGGTTTCTCTTGAGCAAGTTGTTAGCACGAGTTCTGTCAAAGCCCGTCACATGAGACATCATGCAATGGGTGTCTCTTGAGCAGGTTGTTTGCCCCAGTTCTGTAAAAGACCGTAACAGAAGTCGTAATGCGATGGTTGTCTCGTGAGCAGGTTGTTTGCACGAGTTCTAGCAAGGCGTGTCACAGGAATCATCATGCAATGGGTGTCTCTTGAGCAGGTTGTATGCACGAGTTATGTTAAGACGCGCCACAGGAGTCATAATGCGATGGGTGTCTACATAACAGGTTCTTTAAATGAGTTCCGTCATAACGCGTCATCGGAGTCATCATGCGATGGGTGTCTTTCGACCAGTTTGTTTGTACGAGTTCTGCCAACGCCAGTCACAGAAGTCATCATGCGATGGGTGTCTCTTGAGCAGCTTGTTTGCACGAGTTCTGTCAAGGCGCGTCACAGGAGTCAGCATGCGATGAGTGTTTCATGAGCAGGATGTTTGCACGAGTTCTACCAAGGCGTGTCACAGGAGTCATCATGCGATGGGTGTCTCCTGAGAATGTTTGCTCGAGTTCTATCAAGGCGCGTCACAGGAGTCATCAAGCGATGGGTGTTTCTTGAGCAGGTTGTTTGCACTAGTTTTTTCGGGGCTTGCCACAGAAGTCATCATGCGATGGGTGTCTCAGGAGCAGGTTTGCACGAGTTCTGTCAAGGCGCGTGACAGGAGTCATCATGCGATGGGTGTTTCTTGAGTAAGTTGTTTGTACGAGTTGTACCAAGGCCCGTCACAGGAGTCATCATGCGATGGGTGTCTCTCGAGCAGGTTGTTCACATGAGTTCTATCAAGGCGCGTCACAGGAATCATCATGCGATGAGTGTTTCATAAGCAGGATGTTTGATGAAGTTCTACCAAGGCGCGTCACAGGAGTCATCATGCGATGGGTGGCTCCTGAGAATGTTTGCTCGAGTTCTATCAAGGCGCGTCACAGGAGTCATCAAGCGATGGGTGTTTCTTGAGCAGGTTGTTTGCACGAGTTTTTTCGGGGCTTGCCACAGAAGTCATCATGCGATGGGTGTCTCAAGAGCATGTTTGCACGAGTTCTGTCAAGGCGCGTGACAGGAGTCATCATGCGATGGGTGTTTCTTGAGTAAGTTGTTTGTGTGAGTTGTACCAAGGCCTGTCACAGGAGTCATCATGCGTTGGATGTCTCTTGAGCAGGTTGTATATACGAGTTCTGCCAAGGCGCGTCACATGAGTCATCGAGCGATGAGTGTCTCTTGAGCAGGTGGTTTGCACTAGTTCGGTTAAGGCCCATCACAGGAGTCATCATGCGATGGGTGTCTCCCGAGCAGGTGTTTTCACGAGTTTTGTCAAGGCCCGTCACAGGAGTCAGCATGCGATGGGTGTCTCATGAGCATGTATGCATGAGTTCTATCTAGCTGCGTCACAGGAGTCATCATGCGATAGGTGTCTCTTGAGCAGGTCTTTTGCACGAGTTCTGTCAAGGCGCGTCACAGGAGTCATCAAGCGATGGGTGTTTCTTGAGCAGGTTGTTAGCACGAGTTTTTTCGGGGCTTGCCACAGAAGTCATCATGCGATGGGTGTCTCAGGAGCATGTTTGCACGAGTTCTGTCAAGGCGCGTGACAGGAGTCATCATGCGATGGGTGTTTCTTGAGTAAGTTGTTTGTACGAGTTGTACCAAGGCCCGTCACAGGAGTCATCATGCGATGGGTGTCTCTCGAGCAGGTTGTTCGCATGAGTTCTATCAAGGCGCGTCACAGGAATCATCATGCGATGAGTGTTTCATAAGCAGGATGTTTGCACGAGGCCTACCAAGGCGCGTCACAGGAGTCATCATGCGATGGGGGGCTACTGAGAATGTTTGCTCGAGTTCTATCAAGGCGCGTCACAGGAGTCATCAAGCGATGGGTGTTTCTTGAGCAGGTTGTTTGCACGAGTTTTTTCGGGGCTTGCCACAGAAGTCATCATGCGATGGGTGTCTCAGGAGCATGTTTGCACGAGTTCTGTCAAGGCGCGTGACAGGAGTCAACATGCGATGGGTGTTTCTTGTGTAAGTTGTTTGTACGAGTTGTACCAAGGCCTGTCACAGGAGTCATCATGCGTTGGATGTCTCTTGAGCAGGTTGTATATACGAGTTCTGCCAAGGCGCGTCACATGAGTCATCGAGCGATGAGTGTCTCTTGAGCAGGTGGTTTGCACTAGTTCGGTTAAGGCCCATCACAGGAGTCATCATGCGATGGGTGTCTCCCGAGCAGGTGTTTGCATGAGTTTTGTCAAGGCCCGTCACAGGAGTCAGCATGCGATGGGTGTCTCATGAGCATGTATGCATGAGTTCTATCTAGCTGCGTCACAGGAGTCATCATGCGATGGGTGTCTCTTGAGCAGGTCTTTTGCACGAGTTCTGTCAAGTCGCGTCACAGGAGTCATCATCTGATGAGTGTCTTTTGAGCAGGTTGTTTGCACAAGTTCTGTCTAGGCGCGTGACAGGAGTCATCATGTGATGGGTATTTCTTGAGCAAATTATAAGCACAAGTTTGGTCAAGTTGCGTCACAGGAGTCTTCATGCGATGGGTGTATCTTGAGCAGGTTGTTTCTACGAGTTCTATCAAGGCGAATCACAGAAAACATTATTCGATGGGTATCTCGTGAGCCGGTTGTTTGTGCGAGTTATGTTAAGCGCGTGACAGGAGTCATCATGCGATGGGTGTCTCTTGAACAGGTTGTTTGCCTGAGTTCTGTCAAGGCCCGTCACAGGAGTCATCATGCGCTGGGTGTCTCCTGAGCAGGTTGTTTGCACGAGGACTGTCAAGGCCCGTCACAGGAGTCATCATGAGATGGGTGTCTCTTGAACAGGTTGTTTGCACGAGTTCTGTCAAGGCCCGTCACAGGAGTCATCATGCAATGGGTGTCTTTTGAGCAGGTTGTTTGCACGAGTTCTGTCATTGCGCGTCACATGCGTCATCATGCAATGGGTGTCTCTTGAGCAGGTTGTTTGCACGAGTTCTATCATGGCGCGTCACAGGAGTCATCATGCGATGGGTGTTGCTTGAGTAGGTTCGTTGGCACGAGTTTTGTCAAGGCCCGTCACAGGAGTCTTCATGCAATGGGCGTCTCTTGAGCAGGTTGTCTCCCCAGTTCTGTCAAGGCCCGTCACAGGAGTCATCATGCGATGGATGTCTCTTGAGCAGGTTATTTGCACAAGTTTTGTCAAGGCGCGTCACAGGAGTCATCGTGCGATGGGTGTCTCTTGAGCAGGTTGTTTGCACTAGTTCGGTCAAGGCCCGTCACAGGAGTCATCATGCGATGGGTGTCTCATGAGCAGGTTGTTTGCACGAGTTCTGTCAAGGCCCGTCACAGGAGTCATCATGC
>SDVV010000234.1:0-35538 GCA_016164225.1 Gammarus roeselii | reverse complement strand
ATATATTGCACATGCAATAAAAATACAAATACACACATAAAAATGTGCATGTGCATACATACATTATACACACAAATTAGGCCTCATAGGGCGTCAAAATCAACAAAATCATCATACAGCAGATCAGCAAGGGCTTGCTTATGGCGAGTGATATCTGTCAACTGCTCTGTGTCAGCAGGCAATTCATTCCACACAGCAACCCACCTCACACTGAAGGACCTACCGCGGGAATCAGAAGAGCGAGGCGGAAACACCAACTTCAGCAGATGACCCCTCGTACCAACTCTTGGAGCCAAAGAAAACATTCAGCAAATCTTCTGATTTGCCATGCAAAACTTTCCAATATTTCATCAGGTCTGCCCTCAGAAGGTGACTTTCGAGAGAAAACAAATCCAAGCTCCTCAATCGATTACCATAGTCCACATCAGCAAGCCCATCAATGGTTCTGGTCCATCTCCTCTGAATAGACTGAAGCAGTCTGCAGTCCCCACAATATCCAGTGATCCAGACACAAGATGCATACTCAATAAGTGGGCGAATATGTGCAACATACAAAGGTACCATAAACTCTGGGGACCAACAGACAGTTGATCTCAACAAGCAGTTTAGCAGCCCACCAGCCTTCGCAGCCACCACACGGATATGCAGGTGGAATCTGAGACTTGTGTCCACATTGACAATAAAGTCTTCATGTGTGGGGACAAACTTCAATGCTCTACCTTACAAGAAGTACTGGTTAACTGGGACTAGAGCATGAAAATCAATGCGACCTCAGTAAAGGCTAGCACCACACACTTGTCTGGATTCAATCCGAGATTCCAGGACCTTGCAACAGAGTCAACTGTATCCAAACCACTTGGGAGTGACTGAATACCGCGGACGGCAGGCTCAGTGTCCTTGCGTGGGTATCTCATGAACAGTTTATAATCGTCCGCAAATGCCTTAACCATGCATAAAGACCACTCGAGATGCGATTGATATGCCAGCAATGAGTTACAAACACCCAATGACTCTAGCTTAGACAGAAACACACCAGGACTTTCCACATCCAATGCATTTAGAAAAATCAAGCATTATGACATCCACAACATATCCCTCATCAATCCACCTTCCAACATCATCATATGTCAACAGCAACAAGTCCTTGGTGCTACGGTTACTTCGAAAACCATACTGATGGGATGACAAAATATTGTTGTTCTCAAGGTACTTAAGTCAACCGGGATACAATTATTCTTTCAATTTATTCGCAGCAAACAGATGTCAAACTCACCGGTCTTCAATTGAGTGGATCAGTGTGAGATTTAGCCTTGATTACTGGGGACAACGATCGATTTGCGCCAGACTTCAGATACCGTTCCCGTCCTCATTGATTTTTGAAAAATCAAACAAAGAGGGAGGGAGAGTTCATCTGCACAACTCCTCAGCAGATGCGGGTGGAGGCCATCTGGGCCCATACTGGAACTGGGATCAATAGCCAAAAGGACATGCTGGACCCCCAGCCTAGAGAAGTCCACATCGGACCGACTTCCATCAAAAGACTGGAAAGGGGCTGGGTGGGTAGGAGCTGAACCTACAAAAACTCCAGGAAAAAAGTAAGCAAAAACTTCGCACATCACGCTCAGATCCTGAATTATCTCACCATTTGGCAATCAGAGGGGGCCAACAGTTGAGCGATCAATATTTTTTTTCTTCCCATAAGCTTACGGTTATCAGGCCTGTTCAGTAACTTGGACTCGTACTTCTTTCGTGACTCGATGGAAAAATTTATGTAGGTCCTATTCACTTCAACATATATGCGCAGCCTTTCGAGAGCACTTGCGGAATTACGGCCCTCCGCTCTCCCGACCCACTCGTAGTCACGCCATGCTTCCGATCTCTCTCGGGCAAGGGCGGTGGGAGCCCTGACAGCCCATGGAGGGCCAGAACGAACAGGCGTGAGGGGTATGAACTTCTCAATGAGGGACACCAGCTTGGTTTATCATGATGTTGGGAAAACAGCTTAGTTTATCATGACTGGAAAATCATAATGCTTCTTAGGGAAAAATTAAAACTGCTGATGTCATTCCTGAAACTGTTTCTGAAATACAGATATAAACGTGAAAATCATGCAGTATTTCTCGTGCCGGGGAGTACGAATACTGCTACCGTAGGAAGTTACGTATCTTACGAGGGCGCAATTAGAGTCGAACGAGGAGGCTAGAGATCCCTTCTTCTGTAATTTCCTCCCTCAACGACGGCAAGACAAGCGGGGAGAGGAGTAGCTCACGACTCTTCGAACCTTGTGCTGGAATCGTTAAATGTGCGTAGTTGTAGTACGAATGAAGCAAAGAGGAAATAAATTGTTGAGATGGATGTGAGGAGGAAGTTTGACGAGTTAGCGTTTAGTAAGACGAATTAGAGCCGCATGTGAGTTTGGTGAGGTAAGCGGAAAACAGATGGTATGAAGGAAGGTTGGGCACGAAGAGGTGTGTTGTTATTGAATGATTGGTCTGCTAGCAACGTTACCGAGTGGAGAGAGTGTCCTCTAGATGGAAGTGAGTAAAGGCGAGTTGGGTGTAGACAGATGAGCGTTTGTGAGTACTTACGGATCTGGTAGCGGGAGTAGTGAGGAGCGAGGAGAAAAACATTTTGGTATTGGCCTCCTAGTGAGTGTATCGAGACTTTTAGGTAGAAATGAGGGGAGAGGAGAGAACCTGATAGATATATAAATGGAGCGGGAACTGGCGACAGGAAATGACTTGTTCAAGAAGCGGTGCAGTGGTGTAGAGAGCGCTGAAGGATTTTGTGTTGATTTTGAGAATAGTGGTGGGAAAGCCTTTGGATGTGCGGGTGTTGAGAGGGGAGGGTGAGGAATGACTGATCATCCACTGGTGGAAGGAAGATCGAGAGTGGAGCAGAGGTAGAATGGCAACGAAAAAGTGGAATTAGGAAGGAGAGGCTGTGAAGGCGAGCGAACTGAATGCGTCAAACAGAGCCGAGGAGTTCCAGCAGGAGTTGAAGGAGGAATAAGACAGTGTGAGAGGGCAAGGTCTGGAAGACGTTCAGAGATGCTTTGAAGTTTGAAGAGATATGCAAAATATGCATGTGGTGTGCGCTATGTGAGCAGTTGTAAGAGGAAGGGTTGCGGGTGGTGTAACAAAGAGGATAAACTGGCGGAGAAAAGAAGAGCCTTTGAGGAATGGTTGCAGGCGATGTCGGTGGTGGCCTATGACAACTATTTAGACTGAGAAGAGGAAAGAGGTGAAGCGTATGGTGATGAGAGTTAGGAGGGACGCTGACGCTTGGAGGCTAGGCGGTGGTTCAAAAATTTTGAGGTAAACAAACGCTGTTATCGAAAGAGGTGAAGAGGGTGAAGATGGGAGAGACCGGGAATGAGAAGGTGAAGTTTTGATTTGGTGTTGAGGGATGCCGTCACTTGGGTGACCAATGTCCTCTTTGATGAAAGATCGTGGAACCAAGTCACTTTGCCAGTTAGTCATGGAGGCCTTGTCGATGCATTTTGTGAGTGACTTAACCGAAGCCGTTCTTCCCGATGTGATCATCGTGGCTGCCACAGAGGAGCTGCAGGGTGCCGTCGGGATGTGGAGGGAGAGGTGGTAATCCCCTTCACTTAGAGGGACAGGACAGGAGCAAGCAGTATGGGACTTGCCTTTGGTAAAGAGCACACTGAACGGTTTGCCTACTGTTGCTGATCAGACGGCGAAAGCACGCCTCCTGGCTGTCTTTAGCAGAGAGAGTGGTCTCTGGATGCATGCAGTCCCTGTGCCATCATTGGGGACTCAACCAGATCCAGAGACACTGCGCATAGCCGTTGCTCTGAGGGTAGGATCTAAAATTTGCCACCAGCATCCGTGTCGCTGCGGTCAGAGAATGGACGAGATGGGACTGCATGGACTATCATGCAGGTCCAGTGCCGGTCGCTTTCCCAGATACTCTGCGCTGAACGACATCGTCAGAGCGAGACTCCCATCGGTGCTGGAACCTTGGGTTTAGGTAGAGGTGATGGCAAGAAACCCGATGGCATCACAGTTTCCCCCTTCAAGAATGATACAAGTTTAAACTGGGACTGTACTAGTGTGGCCACTTATGCGGAAACGCATTTGATAGGTTCTGCAGCTACAGAGGCAGAGAGACGTAAGTGCAGGAAGTACGGCGCCTTGACCCGACAGTTCCAATTTGAGCCAACAGCCTTAGAGACGACAGGGATGTAAGGCGAGTCAACTACGCGAATTGTGAAGGAGATTGGACGTAGATTGGTGGAGGCAACTGGAGATTCCCGAGACTTTATGGTTCCAGCAGCGGTTGGGTTTGGCCCTACAGAGAGGCAACGCATTCAGAATCCTACTCGCAGGGCTAGAGGCCGGATAGAGGTTTCAGTGGGTCGGAGGGCACCCCGTCGGGGTGATCACATCCATCCAACCCCACACTTCGTTCCATAAGAGAATTTCCTTTCTCCGAAGGTTATTTATTTTAATTGTAATTATTTTTATCTAACGAATTCAACTTTCAACTTCTAATTGAATTTGCATTGTCTGTAAAATAAAAAGCCTTCAAGGTTTGAGGAAGAAAACAAAAACAAAAAGTGATGAAAGATGTAACGCCGGTTGTTGTTGGAGAATGAGTGATGTACGGAAGAGTTTAGCCGAGTATTTAGAAGAGTTGATGGATGTTGAGGATGTCAGGGAATCTGACATTGTTGCTGTGGGTGGGGGTGCACGGATGCCGGGTTTGGGAGAAAATTGTAGCGGGAATTACTCAAAAAGGGGTGCAGGAGGCGTTAGAGGGGATGAAAGCAGGAAAAGGTCCTGGTTTGGACGGTGAGGCGACTGAGTGATTAAACATTAGAGAGTTAAGGCTTTCATGTGCACTGGAGTCAGTGTCCTTCTGGCACCGAACGTCAAACCAGCAGCCCGTGCTGCATCAAGTCTTCGACAAGTCTTCGTCCGTCTCCGGTATTGTTTCGACTCATGGTATGCTTATGTCGCAGATGTGTTCTGCTCACAGTGAGCAAAGAAGACGGTGGTCCTCTGGGAAAGAGGAGTCTATGGGTAAGCAAGATAATGCATGATCCTCGAAGGTAGTTAAGGAGCGATTTTCCAGTGGATTGCTTCTGAGGGAACTCAGTAAGCATTAGGCGGCGTGTATTAGGAAGGTCCAGGAACCGGCTCCTGGGGAAGTATGTGTGACGACGTTCCGTCCAGGTGGGGCACTCTGCTAAGACGTGCGCAATTGTAAGAGGGACTAAACAGTCTGTGCAGTATGGGGGTGACGACGCCTCCATTAGGTGCCTGTGCGTTAGTCTATCATGTCCAATTCTCAATCGGCGTAGAGTTATCTCAGTCCGTCGAGAACGACTGCTTGAAGAGACCCACGGTGATGGCGTGTTTTTGATAACGCGTAGTTTATTTCTCATAGGAACATTGACCATTCCATGTTCTATTCATTTCGCGCAGCTCTTTTAATCGATGGGTAAATATTTTTATATAGGAGTGGACGCTGTTCTGCTGTGTCAGGCGCGCATGCAGTTCTTCGCGCCGCTTCGTCTGCCTGCTCATTGCCCACAACCTTACGCTGGCCTGGAACCCAGCACAAACGAATGTTCTTGTTTCTAGAAGAAAATCGCACAAGCCAGCGCAAGATTGCTGAAACAACAGGATGGCAATTGTTGAAGGTGTCCAAGGTTTGAAGCGCGCTAAACGAATCACTAAAGATTGAGATATTGGTATCTAAAAGAGTATCGGCTTCCAAGAGGTCGTCGCCAATGGCCGTGAGTATAGAAGTGAAAACTGACGCTAATGGCGGGCATCGTTATCTTTCGATCCATCAGTGAAGATATGCAAGCTACCAGCGTGATGGGTCTCTGTATGGGCTATAAAAATAGCTCGAAGTATTTGGGGTGTAAGATCTGCCTTTCGGACAGAAAAATAGTCCGGGAAGAGCATATTTTATGGTATACGCCAGAGGGAATAGCATCTCGCGGGTGAGGGTCCACCATGATACATTGCAGCCCAAGCTCAACAGTGAGATGCTCAATGCGCTGTGAGAAGCTCGAGGAGGGAAACAAATTGGGGGGGAACCGTCGGATTGTGGTACACGTAGGGGAGGTGGGGCGAGTTAGGATATGGCAATAAAACTGGAGGTCGATTTGTTTTTGCCGCAAAGCAGGCTAGGCTCACCAGTTTCACAAAAAAAAGGCTAACAATAGGGGATGAGCTAAAAGCTCCAGTCCAAACGCGAAGGGCGGCATTGTGAACCGGTTCCAGTGTTTTGAGAATATTTGATTTCGCGGAGCCGTAAACAACGCTTTCATAGTCCAGTTTGGACCATATGATAGCACGGTAAAGGCGTAATGATGTTCTGTCTGCCCGCCAGGTGAAGTGCGATGCAATACAGCTACAGATACAGACACCAGGCCGCATCCCCCAGAAAGGGGGGTGGCCGACGGCAAGGCGCACCTCACACCCTCATACGCTCACACTCACACAACTTAGCCCTTTTGTACTAGAGGGTCCGGTCCGGCCGGTAACCCCGCAACATACACTCCGGGTCACGAGTGCAGTCCAAGGATCCGTTGTCAGCAGCGGGGCCCGACAGTTTTCACTGGTTTACCCCCGCCTAGCCTCCCAGCGTCAGCGTCCCTCCTAGCCTCCAAGCGTCAGCGTCCCTCCTAGCCTCCAAGCGTCAGCGTCCCTCCTAACTCTCATCACCATACGCTTCACCTCTTTCCTCTTCTCAGTCTAAATAGTTGTCCTAGGCCACCACCGACATCGCCTGCAACCATTCCTCAAAGACTCTTCTCTTCTCCGCCCGTTTATCCTCTTCGTTCCACCACCCGCAACCCACTCACAGAGGGAGGGATCCCTCGTGAGCCCATTAATGGCGATCGCGAATAGGGTACACAAAAGGACGCTACCTGGGGGACCCCCTCATCTTGGGTATGTATGCTTGAGAGGCGATTGCCGATTTTGGTCCGGGAGACTCTTCTCTCCGTTGGAGGAAGTTTTGGATGAAGAAAGCCAAGTGACCCCGAACTCCCATCCGATGGATCTCTCGGAGGATGCCATAGCGCCAGGTTGTAAAAAAAAGGTAAAAAAAAAGCAAACTGTGTGTTGCTTGCGGTCCAAGGCACATTTTATTTCAGTCACAACGCGTAGTTATGCGCCTTGCACCGATTGCATCTTTCGAAATCCAAATTTTAATGGGGAAAGGAGTGAGTTTGCTTCCGGTGCCGAGTCAGTCGGGCATTCACAAATTTTTCCAGAACCTTCGCTGAACACGAGGTGAAGGCTAGAGGGCGGTAGCTGGGCAATTCATCGGTAGGCTTGCCAGGTTTTGGGAAAGACAGAACCACTGCCTCCTCCACCGGTCGGAATAGGAGTGGATAGACCAGACTGTGTTGTAAATAAGAGAAGTAGGAAAGTGCAGCGGGATGTAGGTGCCGGAGCATCTCGTAGGAGATTCGATCTTCACCAGGAGCAGAGGGGTTGGAGGTGCGAATTGCACCGAGGACTTCTCGTACCGTGATAGGTTCATTGTAAGGTATAACATTTATGGAGAAATCGAGATCATTTTGTTCTGCAGTACGCTGTACGTTAAGAGAAGCCGGGCTGTACCCAGAATCCGAGCTGACAGAGTAGTGTGTAGCAAAGAGTTCAGAGACTTCTTGCGGATCGGTGTGAGTCGTTCCCACCATCTTTAGGGTTGAAGGGATGAGAAACATACTTTCCCGTCATTTTTCGTATACGGGACCACACTTTAGACATGGGTGTATTTACATAAATGGACGATACGAAGTTCTGCCATGATTCTCGTTGAGACAGTAAGCATATTTTTCGGGATCTTGCAGCTTCTCGCCTATACGTAATTTTATCTGCTACTGCTTCAGCGCGCCGGTAACGATTGAATGCACGCTTCCTTTGCCGTTTTGCTAGTTTGAAAAGGTCACTTCACCAGGGTGTCCTAATTTTACGCGGTGTTTTAGGGATGTTGCGGTCTGCAGCGTGAAGGATGGCACTATCAAAGATTTCCACAGTCTCGTCACAGGATATGTCCTGAGATTGGAGACCTGCTGTTGTATAAGCAGTGAACGATTGCCAGTTGGCTTTACGCATCATGTATCGGCGAGCGGTAGAAGTATCTTCTGGATGGAAAGTAGTGATAATGATGGGGAAGTGGTCACTCCCGTAAGGCTCCTCCAGCACTCGCCAGGCAAGGTTTGGGGAGCAGAAGGATATGTCAATAGCCGATAACGAGGCTGTCTGGGAATGGAAGTGCGCCGATTCCCCAAAATTGAAGAGCGCAATATCAGAAGACAGAAAAATGCTTCGACGTGTTCTCTACGTCCATCAGCCATGTCCCCCCAGAACGGTGTTTAGCATTAAGATCAACCAAAAGAGGGTAGGGCGCGGGAAGTTGACTAACCAGGTTAGTAAGTAGTGCGCATGAAAGTAGTTCATTGGGAGAAATGTATAGGTTACAAATAGTAACGGGGCGTTTGAGGCCCACTCTGTGGGTCTGAGCTTGCAGAGTTGTTTGTAATGAGATTGGAGTGCAAGTGTTTGCTTGATTGACTATTGTAGCCAAGCCAGTGGCCGGTCGAGCATCGGCAGTGGGCGAGAGTAAGTTGGCTTTATACCCACTGGGAAAAGAAGGTTTGTGCAGCCCCAGGAGAGTTTTCTTGAGACAAACTACCAATGGACTATAGGTTTGGGTTTGTTTCAATAGTTCAGCATAGTTAGCACGATATCCTCTAATGTTCCATTGAAGGACGAGGGTAAGAGACACCGTTATTTAGGTTAGAGAAAGTCAAGGTCTAGGCTTGGGTTATTGAAGTCGCTTCATTTCGATTTTGTGGACTGTCACTCACGGGCATGTCGGCCGTGCTCGGCGCGTATTGCTGGAGCTTCTTTTGTGGCTACGAGTCAACGACGGGTCATTCCCGTTTTGATCATCATCGTCTAGGTCAGAGCCCGTGCGTTTGGCGCTGGTCAACGGCAAGCAAGCTTCTCGGCCGGTTTGGGACGATGATTGGGTGGGGTGGTTATTACTCAATAGTGTGTTCGTCGCACTTTCTTTAGGGTTATAATCCGGAGCGACTAAGCGAGGTAGAGACAGAGGGGGGGGGGTTAGGTGCCCTAATAAAGGCACCAGGAAGACATGCAGGTTAGGAAGTAACCTGATTGGCCTGCGCGGCTGTCAAGGGGAATCTAGGTTAGGGATTGAAGTAAGGAGGGTTTGGTCGTCGGTGACAGTTCACGGGCTTTCATCTTGTGTGGCTGATTAGGAGCGCGCTGAGGTGGCAGCACTTCTTCATGTGGTGCTGCCTTCAACGAAGGCAGGTCATTGTCCAGATTTAGGTCTGGGACTCCCATTGCGCGTCGATCAACAAGTGATGGACAGGACGAGGTGGGAGTGAGGGAAGGTATCTACGTTAGAATTTCCAAGTTACAAGACAGTGCGAAGGACTGTCGTCGCGCGCTTCCCCAATCTCGAGGAGGAGGAAAGGCATCATGTTGAAGGTTTGAAGGAACCCTGGTTATAGACATACCCGCTGTCCCTGCTACAAAGCTAGTAAGCGGGCGGATAAATTTAGCTGTTGCTTGTCTTTTGGCTTCGGGGTAGAAAAGGCGTTCTCTAGCTTGAACACAGTATCTCATTTCCGAGTCTGTAATAGAAGCAGTTGCGTGATGACGCAAGATGGTCATCTGAACAGTTTACACATTTAGCTGGTCGGTCACAATTGTAGCCATGTGCGTCTTCACCGCAGCAGAAGTATGTACCTGTTCTGTTCCTTGATCGGCAAGCATCACTTTCATGACCAAAGTTTTGGCAGTTGCAGCAGCGTCTGGGGTTAGGATCGTATTCTCGGCCCGAGCACTGTGTCCAGCCCAGCCAATGTGAACATCAGAGGGTAGAAAGTAGACACCAGTGTACTCTTCAATTCCGTTTCGCCCTCGTTTCACTCTGTATATTCTGGTGACTTGCTAATCCGCGAGTTCCCCTGTATCGTCTTGAGAGTGGGGTGCTCATCAACTGTCACCGGTATATCATTCAGCATTTTCATATTTTGGATGTTCCTGCTCTGCTCGTAGTCTCTCACCTCCACCAACAGGGAGAAATTCTTTAGCTCCGTGAAGCGCTTTGGATGGCCCCTCAGCGCAGCGCAAAGCTGTCGAATAGCCTGTATTGTGTTCGCCTCAGCTAGGTTCTCTCCCGAGATTGCCTTAAATAAATACTACACAAAAACGTTGTGTAGTATTTATTCTGAAAGAGGTCTCAAAGTACTTTTAGGTTTCCATCATACCGTTCATGGGAGTCGTTGGCGGTCCCGACGACTTCTCCCGGGCCTTCGTCAGGGAGTGGAGGTCACCACGTTTTCAGATTTGTCCTGCAATCTATTCTCTATGTACACCTCACCAGATACAGATGAGCGGGGCTGCTGTTATTGATCTTGTGTTTCTCCCACGAGCAGCAAGGGAGGGAGAGGATCTTGTTTCTGTGTGGCACCGGGTTCTGGTGGTAGCGCAGTCTTCTGTTGAGTCGTCCCTGTCCATCGTTGCAACTCAACAAGATTCAGCCTCCTGACATCCCCTGCCCACCAGGGAGACTGTGGTAAAGCGGTCAGAAAAATCTGTAACCTACCACGAGGTTCCGTCAGTTAGCGATACATGAGTAGTAGTAGTAGTTTTCCCAACGCGAAGTTAATGCGGAGTAGGGCAATTGAAGATGGCAAAGTAGATGCAGCGTAGATCATGAGTAGGTTCAAAGCAGATTCCGAGTAGGTTCAAAGCAAATTCCGAGTAGATTCAAAGCAGATTCTGAGTAGGTTTTAAATAGATACCGAGTAGGTTTAGCGTAGATACCGAGTAGGTTTAGCGTAGATTCCGAGTAGGTTAAACGTAGTAGGAGCAACAGTCGCCTCCGCGCTCCACCGGAGCCCCAACGCGAAGTCGTTGCTCGTCACCCTGCAGGGCCCACGTGAGCGTCTAACAAGGCATAATTATATTAGTAATATAGCCCACGAAATATGAATTAATAAAATGCTAAAATAAAGTGGTAATGATCTATAAAATAAATAAAAATTTCTCCATCCACCCCCACCCAGCGCCCTGAGAGGCTACCTTGACTTGATCTCTTAGGCTTGGGCTCCTTGTCAAGCTCATGACAGGATAGTCCTACCTCTCGTCGCCCACGGAGAGGCTACAGTCTCAATCAAAAGTCGTGGAGCCCAAGTAGAGTGTTGGGTAGGGAGTGAACTGGCTCCGCACCCCTGTCCCGGCCATCAGTCACCAGACAGCACCGTCCAATCTTTCGGCAAAGCCACATGCGGGGACATGTGAACCACAGCGGGACCCGCAATAGCGTGGAGTGACACGCTAAAAATATTTACAATGCGGCCCACACACCACAACCAGCAATGGCCCAGGGGACCAAAGCTGGTCGCCGCGCGTGGGCATTGGAGTGCATCACACAATCTGTACAATATTTTTCCACAGTGCATCATACACACCGCCACCAATTGCTGCCCTGGAGACCGAAACCAGCAGCGGTGTGAGGGCCTCAGTGTCCCTTCCACAAACAGTTCAAATTGTTTTTTTTCATGATTTTGGCTACCTGGATAGTTGACGAGAGTAGATCAAAGAAATTATACAGCACAAACATAAAGCAAAGTATATAATAACATAAAAGGAAGCAAATAAGATAAGAGACCAAGTGATAGATAAGATGAAATTAGCAACTAGCTTACAGTAGATATTTGGAAGAAGAGCAACGAAAAAAATTATGATGGTGTGAGAGAACACGCAGAAAATAATAATGATAATAACCATGGGGGGAGAGTTGTCAAGATATGTGAAGAAATACGTTAATTATTATCATTAGATCATTTATTTCCTTGTCTGGCAATGGGTTTTCAATTTTTAAGGAACTAAATAAATTCTTAAACATAAGACATGGAACTTCACTATCGACAACGCCGCTATAATTAAGGAAAACGAGAGTTCAATTTGAATTCGTCACAGCTCATCTCTCGGGGCCGCCGGTTCGGATTACATGGAGCAAAATATGATTCACAATAGTATCATCTGTGCACATACAGAAAAACGTATATTTATACAAAATAATTCAGACTACATAGCGTTGGGAAAACCAGTGACAAGCGGGGTTGAAAAATAAGAAATACTTGGGGTGGATAAATAACAAAATACATAGGTGTGGAAAGAAAATAACATGTACATGGGGTGGGAAATCACGCATGCATGTGGTTCGAGTCCCGAGAACATGGGGTTGGGACATCAAAATGTGCTAACATATTGTAATGAGTAGTCTACATTATTGTACGATGACAAAGATGTGGATGGCCGACATGAATTATACAGAAAATATGAATACAATATCGGGTTGGGAAATCGAAAAGCGCTAACATATTGTAAAGATGGGTCTAAACCATTGTATTAGTAATAAAGGGGTGAAAAGGCGCCATAAGTTATATAAAAAAAATTAAACATAAAATACATACCAAGCAACTGAATATACAATATACACACTTCAAGACTGCTAGGAAATGATTAAATGA
Organism: Gammarus roeselii; assembly: GCA_016164225.1. Taxonomy (NCBI): domain Eukaryota; kingdom Metazoa; phylum Arthropoda; class Malacostraca; order Amphipoda; family Gammaridae; genus Gammarus; species Gammarus roeselii. The sequence goes on along the minus strand of SDVV010000234.1, from coordinate 22,961 downwards.
TTGACAATCAGAATAATACAAAGCTGGAGTACACAAGTCAGATGAATATACTTCTGTTATAGAAGACAAAGCTAGATAGTAGCTTATAAGGCAATGATTGTATCATCAAAAATTGTACGGTAATTGTTAGAAATAATTCAATGGATTATATTAAAATCGAGTTAACCTTTGTCAAAGTTAGAAGCTGCCTATCATTTCTCGCAAAGACTGAGTTCATATTTTATTTATACTAAAACGACTGGAACATTAGAAAATAGAAATAGACAAAACGCTAGTTAACACGTATGGTAATTGACCAAGACATTTGTGATCGGTAGCAACATAGAAAACATATGTATCGTCACAGTAAAAACGATTAGATGGTGTCTCAATGTTGATAGTTATGGTGGTGGTGGTTTTGGACATGCTCAAGACAGAATGCATTTTATTGGTTACTGGTATTATGCATTTAGCTTGTGTTTGTAGGCAAAGTTACCGTTTTGAATTAATCAGTCAATAGATGTTCATTAAGCCTATTCTTGAAGGACGTGTTGAAATCAAGATTCTTGAGGCTTGTCGGGAGGTTGTTCCAGGATTTTGGTCCAGTGATCAAAAAATCTCGCCAGGCAGTTTCTGTTTTCCTGTGTTCCAACGTGCAGAGTATCATTATTTCTTGTGAATAAATTGTTCTTTTCACCTCAAGAATATATGTGCCTTTATCTGCCGAGTGAATGTTTTTCTAGAAGATCTTTATGAATTCTGATCGACTCGTAGAGTGCCTGTTTGTTGTCGATATTGAGCCATGAATGAAGTTTTAACAAAACAAACAGGATAGAGTAGAGAAGGTGAGATAATGAAGGATGAAGAATAGAAGGGTCTGAAAGGAAATGACGTATTCACCCCCCTGGTTGGGTCATGACCCCGTACTACCCGTGAACCATTAGCTTTAGGAGGAAGGGGGGGGTCGGTTCATGAGCGGAAGTCAGAGGTTGAATGTATTCGAGAAGAAATGTTTGAGAGGCATGGCCAGATTGACGTTGAGAGGCTGAATCGATAATGACGTGGTTGGATAGAACGAGGACGGTGAGGACGTTGGAGGGCAGAGTAGATCCATGTGTTCAAAGTTGTTAGTCTGAACACATGGTAAGGATGGATGATGGCATGTGGGTGTAAAGGGTGATGAAGCGCAGGTGACTGGGCAAAGGTCTAGAGCCCGGTATGAAGAAAATTATTATATTTATGTATATCCTAGAAGAACAATTAAAAAATTCAGATGGCCTAAACACGGTATCTATTCAGTAAAATTACTAATAATTTTAGGTGTAATTTATAAATAGGATTTTGAACTGATGTTTAATTAAATTAAGATAGATTGGCCTTTCGAAGTCAAGGGATAGGTGTAAGGTATATACAGTTAGTATACATACACAAGATGCTCCAATAAATTCACTGAACTTCCCAGAAATGTTATGAAATTGAAGGGAATTTATGTATATCTAAGTAGCTAAAACAAGTAGTTGTAGTAGTTGCTTCCATGTTCCACCGGAGTCCCAACGCGAAGTTAATGCAGACTCCCACGTAGGGCGGTTGAAGAGTGGCGAAGTAGGTGCAGCGTAGATTAAGAGTAGGTTCAACTTGATTCAGACTAGTTTCAACGTAGTCACAGTGGGATTAAACACAGTTAGAGTAGGTCTAACAAAATAATATAAAATAAATTTGACATTGGGTACCAAGTAAATTTGATGCGGCAGTAATAATTTGGCACGGGAGCGTTAACACACAAATTGCTCTAGAACAAATCAAGTATATTCAATTGTAGTTATTCAAGTAGCCCGTAGACACCTCGTCTAGAGGAAGACCAACAATGGATGAATGGATGACGCGGAGCAGGCTTTAGGGAGGATTGTGTTTGATTAGAGCGAGGCTTACTAGATTTGAGAATTAGATTTTCAGAGTGTCAAGGCTTTCTAGAGCCCTGGAGTCAGAGTCCTTCTAGTGCTGCTACCAGATAGACATTTTCATAATTTAGATCTGAGTTAGGTCTACAACCGTGTTAAGTCAATGTTCTTTACGCTGTAAATGTCTAGACATGCAAGAGTGCAACAGGTGGTACAAGAACTCCTAAGGTGCCGAGGTCGTATGGTTTCAACACTCCCCAGGTGGCAGCAAGGAGGCGAAGAAATCCTCTGCTGGCATCTAATTCAATAATCTTGAACATCTAGGTCCAGGCGCCATCAGGACACTTGCATACATCTTATGTCTCCCCAACAAAGAACCAGACCTATTCCTCTCCTCTCAATTCCTTTGAAATTTTTGGAGACCGGTTCTAAACAAAATTGACGCCCAGCTCCCACTCTCCTATAGACCACACAGGTTCAGGACACAACAGTGCCCACCAACCTCACGTTGAGACCCGTCCCACGCATCCTGGTTTGAGCTATTAATATTAGGGTCCTTCTGGCACCGAACGTCAAACCAGCAGCCAGTGCTGCATCAAGTCATCATCCGTGTCCGGGATTGCTTCGACTCACGGTATGCTCAGGTCGCTACTGTTTATAGGGAGGGGTAATAAAAGTGTTCTACTCAAAATGAGCGAGTGAACGGTGGTCCTACGTGATGAAAGAGCCCATCGGTAGGTAAGATTAAGTATGACCAATTCACAACAAATCCAATTTGAGCTAAGAGGTAGGTTTCTCAAAGGGAACTGAAGAGCGGTTCCGCACTGAATTGCATCTGAGGAGTCAGCATTAGGCGGAGTGCATTAGAAAGGTCCATGAACCGGCTTCTGGGGAAGTGTGTGTGTGTGTCTGTGTGTGTGTCGTCATTCCGTCCAAGTTGGGCACTCTGCTAAGATGTGAGCAATTATAAGAGGGACTAAACAGTCCATGCAATATGGGGGTGATGGCGCCTCCATTAGGTGTCTGTGCGTTGGTCGACAATGTCCAATTCTCCATCGGCATAGTTATCTCAATCCGTCGAGACCGGCTGCTTAAAGAGACCTAGGTTGTAGGTGAGTCTTTGATAGTGCGTAATTCATTTCTCACAGGAACATAAGACCATTCCATGTTCAATTTATTTCGCACAACACTTTTAATTGCTGCTGCAGCTCTTCGCGCGGCTTCGTTGGCTTGCTCATTGCCCACCACCCCACAGTGGCTCGGAACCCAGCATTAGACAGGCTCAGTCATGATATCACATCGGTGTGTGATCTATTGTATCGTTGCAAGGCGGCACCAACATTCTCATGGGAGTAGTTATAATATTGGGGTCTGACCGAGCCATGATACCCAACATGCATTGCATACGTCGTTGGGTATCATCAGGGCCTTAGGTTTGCTCGCGGCCGCCTTTTCTCCACCGGATGAGAAGCTGAGGGTAAGCAGCAACAACAACTGAAGGGACGTAAGGTGCAGTAGCGTCATTTAGTTGTCTCTCAACACTGCCTGTCTGGAAGGAGACCAAGAGAGGAGACGGTCATAGAAATTGCAGTATCACGATGATGAGTTCATCTCATCCAACCACCGGACGACCCCACCAAAGTTGCAAAGGATGTAGCACGTCTGGCCCCGGTAGGGAGAGGAGGCGGCCTTTGATCTTGCTGAGTATTATGGGGTTTGAAACTCCAGTCGGTGACGTAGGAACAGCACGCCTCGTGGTAGACCTACTTCGCCCCCCCCCATGGTGGAGTCAGTCCTGTGCGTAATATGGGACTACGTCGCCCCTTCTAGGTGGAGTCAGTGGCGAAGAGGGAAGATCAGCACGGTATGCACTCGTGTCTCCTACTGATGGCGTTACTCTTGTGTACAATCGATCATGCGAGCATCTCTTCTGTGGTTTTCCACGGCTGTTAGGCTCAATATACGTGGGCATCAGCAAAGAAGAGGGCAACCACTCCCTGGGTCGTACGGGCGACGATGCTAGGAACGTTACGTCATATGTTTCTGTAGCGCTAGGAAACTTTACACTACCCCACAATTAATATCTTAAATGCGTCAATATATCAACCATTCATACACATATAATTTGCGAAAGGTTTTATGGGTCTAGTTAGCACTAATTATCGACCTAGAACACGAATACACAGAATGGTGAAGAGCCAGCATAAGTAGGCGCTAGTTGGATCACGAGCATCATAACACTGAAGGTCCTTGCCTGTGGCCCCTTTACACCAAAAAGATGGTGGGAAAAAATATCAGACGAAACAAAAAAGGCTGCATTTCAAGATGGCAGCATTGGCCAAGTCAGCAAGTGGGTGAAAAAAAAGGGACTCAACAAGATGACAGAAAAAAACTATACCAAGATGGTAGCACTGGCCAGTTGAATAGCAGGAGTGCTTTTGTGTAGTGAAAGTTAAGTTAGGCGTAGAAAGATGGGTATTTGTGAGTGCTTACGGACCTGGCAGCGAGAGGTGTGAAGAGGAGAGGGAGCAATTCTGGACTGACCTGAGTGAGTGTATTGAGTGTTTTAGAGGTCATTTCAATGTAGTTGTACTGGGTGAACTTAATGCGAGAGTTGGAGATGTGGTGGTGGAGAATGTGCTAGGAAGGTATGGCGTTCCCGGTAGAAATGACAGTGAAGAAAACCTGATAGGTCTGTGTATGGAGCACGAGTTAGTGGTCGGGAACAGTTTGTTAAAGAAGCGAGATATTCACAAGTACACATGGGTAAGGATGGCCCATGTGCAGTGGTGGAGAGAGCACTGATGGAATTTGTGCTGATATCGAGAAGAGTGCTGAGGAGGCTGTTGAGTGTGCGGGTACTGAGAGGGGAAGGTGGAGGAGTGTCTGACCATCTGCTGGAGGAAGGTAAATTAAGAGTGGAGCAGAAGTGGAAGGGCAACAAGCGAGTGGGAAGAAGGAAGAGAGGTACTGAAAGTGAGTGGGCTGTATGTGAGAAGTAGAGCCGAGGAGTTTCAGCAGGTGTTGAGGGAAGAATATAATGCGAGAGGACAGGACCTGAGAGATGTGGAGGAAGAATGAGAGACGTTAAGGGATGCGTTGTTGAGATGTGCGAAGAAGGTGTGTGGTACGCGCCGTGTACGCGGGTGCAGAAGGAAAGGCTGCGAGTGGTGGAACGAGGAGGTCAAACTGGCGGTGGCACGGAAAAGAGGAGCGTTTGAGGTGTGGTTGCAGGTGATTTCGGTGGTGGCTTATGAAAGCTACAAAGAGAGGAGAAGCGAGGTGAAGTGGGTGGTGAAGAGAGCCAAAAGGGACGCTGATGACCGGTGGGACAGACGGTTGTGCCAAAATTTTGAGGAGAACAAAAAGATATTCTGGAACGAGGTGAAGAGGGTGAGAAAGGGAGAGACCGGAAAGGAGGAAGTGGTGAAAAATGAAAATGGCCAGTTGCTGTTGGAAAGTGGTGATGTACGGAAGAGGTGGGCCGAGTATTTTGATGAGTTGTTGAATGTCGAGGATGACAGAGAGGCTAACATTGTTGCTGTGGGTGGTGGTGCTCGAATGCCAGTTTTGGGAGGAGAGGAACAGTGTGGCTTTAGGAGTGGTAGAGGGTGCACCGATCAGATTTTTGCAGTGAGACAGGTCTGTGAGAAGTACCTTGCCAAAGGAAAGGATGTGTTCTGGGCCTTCATGGATCTGGAGCTGGCATAAGACAGGATTGACAGGGAAGCGCTGTGGATGGTGTTGCGTTTGTATGGAGTAGGCGGACATCTGTTGAAAGCGGTGCAGAGTTTCTATGCTGGCAGCCGAGCATGTGTCAGAGTGGGAAGCGAGGTGAGTAATTGGTTCCCAGTGAAAGTGGGACTGAGACCAGGCTGCGTGATGTCTCCCTGGCTGTTCAATCTCTATATGGATGGAGTTGTCAGGGAGGTGAACGCGAGTGTGCTGGGTCGTAGCTTGGAATGGTTGGAAGCGAATGGGCAGAGTTGGCAGTTGAGCCAGTTGCTATTTGCTGATGATACGGCCCTGGTTGCAGTTTCAGAGGAGGAGCTATGTAGGCTAGTATCAGAGTTTGGTAGAGTGAGTGAGAGGAGGAAGCTTCGAGTGAACGTGGGTAAGAGTAAAGTAATGAGATGCTCGAGGACTGTCGATGCGAGCAAAATAAGTGTCCTCCTAAATGGGGAGTTGTTGGAAGAAGTTCAGTGTTTCAAGTATCTGGGCTCCCATGTGGAGAAGACTGAATTAGTGGAAACTGAGGTGAAGTCGCGAGTGAAGGAGGGGTGTAAAGTGTTGGGTGAACTGAAGAGCGTAATGAGCTGCAGGACGTTGGGGATGAAACCAAAGAGAGGGCTGTATGAGGGAGTCGTTGTGCCAACTGCGCTGTACGGAGCTGAGACTTGAGGGGTGAGAGCTGAGGAGAGAAGAAGGTTGACTGTTTCGAAATTAAATGTTTGAGGAACATGACTGGAGTGTCGCTGAGACAGGTTCACTGACGACGTGGTTCGCATCACAACGGGAATGGTGAAGAAGTTGGAGGACAGAGTTTATTCGCGTGTTCTGAGATGGTTCCGGCACATGACGAGGATGGATGAAGGGAGATTGTTGAAGGTTTTGAAGTAAGAGGCGAGTGGACGTAGGCCTAGAGGGAGACCGAAGTTTGGGTGGATGGATGGTATGAAGGAATGAGATACACGAGCCAGAGAGGGTGCACTGGATAGGCGTGAATGGAGAAAGATAGTAAACGGATAAGTTTAGACGCTGCCCTAATGTGCTTTCCCGCCCTAGGCATTTCGTTGAGAGACGGGATGGTCGTGGGTGGAGGGGGCCCGGTCATCATGACGCGGCACGGGTAAACCAGTCACGCTGTCGGGCCCTGCTGCCGACACTGACCTCGAACCGCACTCATGACCTTGAGGGTGTGTTGCGGGTCCCCGGCCGGACCCTTTTGCGCAAAAGAGCTGAGGAGTGTGAGTGTATGAGAGTGTGAGGTGCAACTTGCCGCCGGCCACCCCCCTGGCTGGGGGATTTCGGCCTAGTGTCTGTATCTGTAATGTATTCTTGTGTCACAAGTCTTTCCGAGGAGGGCTAAGGGCACTAATAAGCATAAGGTTTAGAGGCCACAGCTCTGTACCCTGCAGCAGTAAGAGTAGAGTGCTAATCAAGCCTTGCCAGCACCTGCAGTGAGCGACCTAATCATTAGCAAGAAGCCTACACATCAAGTGGTGACCTGTACCTTGTGCGTGTCACATGATATGCTGCACACTCCTGGCAGCCTGAAGTCGAAGGGTGGCAGAGGGAAGCCCGCCTCCTCCATGAATGGCACCAGGAAGCCTCCCAGACACGCGTCCACATGCACAGGGATGTTGTACTCCAGTCCTAGCTCGCTGATCTCCTGCGGATGAATCAGAACAGCCAGGGTAATAATGTAGCCAAATCTTGTCTTTAGAAACCCTTCATCATACATTGTCAACCACAGACCAATTTTATTATTTGGAAATGCTAGGAGATCATTCATTTAGAGATAGCTAGAACATTTGGAAAATCAACTTTAAAAAGTTGAAAATTATAATTTTAAAAAGGAATCTGTAGCTTTCGAATGATGTATTACATAGCATGATAACTTAAGAGCTAGGAGGACAGAGAATTTTTTATAGATTGTTCTATTCATCAATCATTGCTCTTTATACAGATACAGACACTAGGCCGCATCCCCCAGAAAGGGGGGTGGCCGACGGCAAGGCGCACCTCACACCCTCACACGCTCACACTCACACAACTTAGCCCTTTTGTGCTAAAGGGTCCGGCCGGTAGCCCCTCAACTTACACTCTGGGTCCCGAATGTACCGAGGAACCGTCGTCAGCAGCAGGGCCCGACAGTTTTCACTGGTTTACCCCCGCTGCTCTTTATAACTTTGAATATTAAAATGTCAAGAAAATCAAAATAGGCACATTAAATGGATGCATTGCAGATTAGATTAGAGTGTCAAGGCTGCATTGCAGATCAAGATTGCTTCAAAACTGAAGGAAGAGAAATCAATGTAACAACACGAAATTATTTTTCTTTTCAATCAAGTCTTCATTAGATTGTAGTACTCAAGACCTTTACAATTATGTAGAGCATGACATACTTCCTTCAAAACTGAAGGAAGAATGACAGTTTATTTCAATATTTTTCGTATATAGCTATAACAAAATTGCCTTTCCGTAACTTTCAATAATTAAATGTCGGGAAAACCGTCATATCATTGTAGTAATCCACTTGAGTTTTCAAGTGATATACAGCAAGACATGAAAACTCATAACTGCACGAAGAGTCCCGTTTTTTGATGAATCGTTGGAATCAGGGTTCAAAACCATTTCAAGTGAAATTTCATTTCGATGGCAAACAAAGCTGCATTGTGTGAAACAACGTCTCCCTGCTGAAGCTGAGAGACGAGTAAATGACCAATACTTGTCATGATGTTACCTGTTACTGATTTTCTCATTCACATTCCAGAATAGCCATTACACGTGTGATTACTTTACCTACCTAATGTGTTGTAATACATGACATTACATAAATTTGTTTTCATAGTGATGTTGCGTAACGCTTTTCATCTAAGTAATATCACATAACGCCTCTAATTCCAGGTAATATTACAGAAAGCTTGCAAGTCAATGTTTTGTAACACCACACTTCTTTTTACCGTAGTAATGCTACATAATGCTTGTAAGTCACAGTTATGTAATACCACGCTTCTTTTTACCGAAGTAATGCTATATAATGCTTGCAAGTTGTTACATAACATTTGTACACTTAGTAAAGTTACACAACTCAAACTCAATAACATTGCCCAACAGCTGGTACCCGTATTATACTACCGACATAACAGTAGGGTGTTATCTCTTGGTAGCCTTACTCAACACCTTTCTCTTCGAGCGCTGTTGCATAATGCGTTTTGTTAGCCTGAGCCTACAGTAGATAAATGATTGTTTGATCATTCGTCTATCATAATACTACTTCGGGCCACCTACATCTAGCAACAATGATTCCTCTAGTCACCAGGTGTTCGGCAATAAGCGAATACAGCCACAAACGTCTAGTAGCGTCCAGGGGTATCAAAGTCTTTGCAGACAAAACGCCTGGAGTGAGAGGACGGTTGCCTTACATGACTTCTTGTGAAAGGGTCAAGATAATTCCTTATGGGTTTGATAGAGTAGGGATGGGGTAAAGACCGTATTGCTGTCGAGAGCCTCCATGAGTCGGTCGAGGTATGCATGCAAGTATTACTTAATAGCGAACGGTTTTCAAGTGGCCGTACTTGTTACCTATATGAGATGACTAAAACTGTACCTAGGACACGCTGGGTACATACTCTTTCCTTACACCAGTGGAGCCTGAAACTTACCTTAATGGGATCGATAACGCCGTGCGGAAACTGAGGTGAGGAGCCCACCAGCATGCATGTGCGACGTGAGATCATGCGGCGCATAGCCTTAACGTCCACTCTCAAGGTTATCGGGTCGATGGGTACGTGTCGGATGCGGATGTTGAGCAGTTGTGCCCCCTTGTCAAAGGCGGCATGCGCGGTGACGGGCACCAGCATCTCAGGCCGGGCGATGCGCCTCACGCGGATCGCGTAGTCGCGGAAAGCCTTGCACGCCATGATGATGCTTTCCGTGCCACCTGTCGTCATCTAAACGAACAGGTGGTTATTGAGTTGCTGATGCAAGCATAATTGTGCTCTGGTCGGTGCCACCCATTGTCATCCAGAGGATCAGGTGGATGCAGATAAGATGACATCTGTTTGATAGAGCTAGTAGGATACATAGGGTTGATGGTTTCCCCATAATGTCTAAAGGATTTATAAGCAACAATTCAGTCAGTCGTTCAGCCGGAGTTTGTTGTCCCGACGTTCAAGCCAGAGCAATTTCCGATGAGGATAAATGCAGACTTCCAGTTCAGAATGGTCACCGGGAATACAACGTTCAAATAGCACATAACTTAAGAACTACAAAATTGGGTAGGTAGCTTAGCTAAACTTTCATCAAAATTTCAAAAGTCTCAGCCTCGTAGAGCACAGTTGGGATAATTACCCTTCTGTTAGAGAACCATATTGCATGAATGAGAAAAAATAAATAAACAAAAGTGACTGAGAAATCAGGCATGGATTGGCAGAATGTGTTACTTCAAAATGCCAAAACTGTAGCATCAAGCTAACAGTTTTGCACGCCAGCACCCAAGTTATTCAATGAAATGGCACTGGGAGTACATGAAATCAAACGTATGCCGCAATTGTCAGCAACATCGAACAACTTGAAGTTCAAAAGTTGATTGGACAAGTAGCTCACATGAGTTCCTGATCAACCACTAATCTGTCAGCGCTGAGCCGGGAGTGATGTGGCAACAACATGCAAATGCTGATGCCACAGCACGAGTAAAGTGTCCCCGCTGATGGGAGCCGGGTGGGAGCCAGGTGGCAGCCACGCTGTGACCCTTTACACACAAAAAACATCCTAGCAAAGCGAGTAAGCATTCAAGTGAGAAAAAGATCAGAGTCAGCAGCACGGCTAGACAGCTTTCAGTGGTTTACCCCTGCCACGCCCTAATTGCCGCGCCCCATTCGTTAAAGACCTCATCACTATGGCAGATGTTGAAGGAAAAAACGTGGGATCTTCACTAAGCGATTGATAAGATGAGAGTGATTGCGTTTCTTTCTGTGTAGAAGCAACGTCTTTTAGAGTAACTCCTAAGACGCCGAGACCAAAATGGTCCCAGCACTGCTAGTGTGGCAGCACCCGACTCGCTCATGAGCCCCAAGGATTCGCAGTAGTCCTCAAGGTATGTATAGACATACAGCCGTTTCCCCCTAGTTAGGGGGGTGGCTGAGTTAGGCAGACACAGAGGGGGGAGGCGCCCAATCTTCCCGCCACAAGGCCGCCGTATCCCTGCCAAGGCTCGAACTCGCGACATACAACACCAGAGGCTGACACTGCAGTCGGATTCGCTAATCACTCGGCCACGGCGGCCTCCTTAAGGTGCGGGGGACAATTTGCCCCCCAGCACCTGTTTGAGATTAAGAAAAGACGGGAAATGGGGATCCAATGCCTGAGATATACAATCAGCGTAGGGAATCTCGAGCATGAGAACATCATGAATAGAAAGAAAAAGGTGTTGTATAAAACAGTTGCATGAAAGAATGAGCACAACTCGACTGTTATTGGCCACCCAGAAAAAGAAAATTGAAGACCATGCCCAGCAACTTTTGAGCGAGTGGTCAAGAGGATTAGAGTGACGAGGCTTTCTAGCGCACTGGAGCCATCGTACTTCTGGCGCCGAGTGTCAACCCAGCAAATTGTGCTGCATCACGTCAGTCTTAGTTTATTTTCTTTTTATGTTGAGTTAGGTTTACTACTGCGCAAAGTCAAAGTCCTCTACGCGGCGAACGTCTATGGTATGTACGGATGCCACAGGAGGTAGAGAAACTCATGAGGCGCTCAGACCATATGGTCCCAGCACTCCCCGGATGGCAGTAAGGAGGAATAACACACTACCTACCCTGCTTCAGAGCCCCAAGGATCCGCAGGAGTCCTTAAGGTGCCGGGCCACGTGCTCCAACACCTGCTGAGGGAGAAGATGAAGGAGAGACAGAAAACGAGGATCCCATGCATGAGATCTACACTAGGTGTAGGGAATTTTACGCATGAGAACAGCAAGAACGGAAAGAAGAAGAAGGAATAGTACTAGAAAAAAGGTCGCACGAAAGAAAGCGCGCAACTTGGCTGTTATTTGCCACCCGAAAGGAGACTAGTTAGAACCGGTATGAGAATGTTTGAGTGTGTGTGTCTGTGTGTGCGTGCGCGTGTTTGTGGGCAACGACTATTGGGAGAGTTTTCAAGAAGGAGTCTGAGACAAGTTTAAGGAAATTTATTTGAACTGAACATAAGATGCAAATGAAGCAAATAAAAATTAAGTAAATCAGGATGGGGGAGAAAAGGAGAGAGTGCAGGTGAAGAAAATGGAATTCTAAAGGGAAATGAGGGTGTTCACTTCCTCCCCCCCCCCCTTTGGGCCGTGACTCCGTGCGGCATGTGAACAGATGTCTAGCAGAGGGATTAGTCAAGAGGAAGAAAATGATAAGTTGAAAGAGATTTGAACTAAGAAAATTAGATAAATAAGAATAGAGTAATTCAGGATGGGGAAAAAATTAGAAATGGTTATGGGTGAAGAAGTAGAAGATCCGGAAAGTAAAAACAGGTGTTCATTCTTTGGTTGGGCGGTCACCCCATGTGGCCGGTGAATCTAACTGATGTTTAAAGGAGAAAGCAATCTATAAGATGTTCCTCATAATGCATACAACTCAAGCACACATGATTCTCCTACTGTCAATTGATGTTATGGTACGAATGCAATGCTGCCAGAGCCTCAACAATATGTTGACCAAAACCTGCTCTTATTGATTTGTATCCCGTAACGCCGCCAACGCGCGAAATTTACGTTTCTCAGAAAGTTTGATACTATCCTCAACACCAAAATTGAGTCAACAACAACTGGACAAAGAGAAATGGAGAAGAGGGAGGTTAAACCAGGATTGTGCAGACCCTGATGACACCCGAAGTAAATACAAATCAAGGAATTTGCCCCCAACCAGTGTTGGTTCTTGAGCAAAAAAAAATCCAGAATCAAAACAACACAAGGACCAGACTATTGAAGGCAAATTAAAATTACCTTCAACTATGACCTGTTTACACAAAAATCAATCTGCAGGCCTGCCAGTCAGTTGTTCTCATCGGCAATGTTCGAGCGCGACCTGTCTCCCAGTCACGTCTCGCACACATGGAAAATATGTTTGAAGCATGATGCAGAAATGAAATCATTCTATAAACAGAGAAGAAGAATTGGCATTGACCAGCCCGACATGCATCCCCCAAAAAAGGCATCAACAACAGATCCCTCCGTATTTCAGAAACCATCTCCGACCACATCACCCGACAAATCTGCAGTGCCATGTCACAATGGCTTCATAACTGTAGGAGATGAATTTTAGTCAAAGTGTTACAACAGAGACAGACCTATTTTTTTCAAATCATGATCTGTAACCCATAAAAATGTGTGGCGCTGACAATTTGATCGAAGAACATTGGCACCGTGTAAAATAGTAGGATGAAATCCTTATGCTTTATGCAATATTCAGAATAGCATAAATCTAGTCTTGTTAGGTTTTACGGGTCACTGGGCTAGCTATTTTCCAATTCATTGGAAATCTTCTACCCCAATCAGCAGCACTTACGGTGCCGCAGGAGTCCGGCCCGCCGTTATACATGTGGCAGCACATGCGCACCACCTCCGCCTCCATCTTGCGGATGCCCGGGAAGACGTCAGCGTGGAGAGGGTTAGTCCAGGCGCTAAGGCCGTACACGCGGGTCATCAGTGTGGTAAGCTCGGGGCTTCCATTGTAGACGGTGCCCGACGCATAGCCTGCGCTCCAGTCAAACTTGCCTGGGAGAGATCGCACACAAGAAGGCATAAAAAATCATATAGCGCTGCAGAGTTCCTGCGCTGTGTCCATTAGATAAGAGTGCCCAGGCTTTCTAGTGCACTGGAGTCCATGTCCTCTGTGGTCTTAGACCCCTTTGGGTCACTACACCTTTCTTCGGGACCTGTGATCCAGGCCAAGATTAATCTATTCCTTCTACATATACAAAAAAGCCAGCACCACCAATTGTGTAGTTTGTCATTTAGCATTCGGACAGCAGGTTTTTCACTAACTTGCTTTTGCCGGCTGGCTGCCCCTAAGCCTTCCCATAGTTTATTTTTTCCTTTTCAATTCAAGCATGCTAAAAGAATGTTTATGCACATGCCTCCCAGGCCAATTCAATTCACTGCCTGGGTCTAATTGTCACTGATGCTCAGTCGAGTGTTGTAGTTGCTCACCCCTGGTTTCCACCTGCGGTAGTGGAAACCGCGCCAGCGCACCTCCCGAAATTCTCGATAACCACAAACGCGCGCGTGTTGAGACAGGGGGAGGTGAGAGGAGAGGAGAGAAAGGGGTAACCGGCTTAGTGGTGGGGTAGAGTGTTGTAGATGCTATCTGAATTAACTGTGTGGGTTGTGTGGTAGTTAACAAATGGCCACCTGTGTGGTATGATTTAAACTGTGGACACCAGAACATTGTTACTTGCGTGTTCGTGTCCCTCAGCCATACTGCAATGCGGGATAAGGCCTGCAGAGATAACCTCATGTGGGACAGGGATGTTTTCTAGAAAAGATATGATGGGGATTGTTCACTTGTTGTTATTGCTCAACCCCAACTCCCCCTGCGATGGAGGAGCCACAGCCAGCACTCACACCCGAAGTCCGGGAACCCACCGACATGTTCATATTGGGAGTGTTTCAGCAGGCATTTATTTATGCTTACATCCCTGAGGCAGTTGATGCAGACTCGCGGCCGGGTGCGACGCCTGGGCATGACGTCATGACGTGCTCGACCGTATCGTGCAAGCCCCAGCATCACAGACAGAGGTCGGAAGGGACCGTCCCCAGTCAATGCTGGTATGCCTGGATTGCCGTGTGGTGCCCACACCTCAGCCGTGACAGGTGGCCCCTGGCAGCCCTGGGCAACCGCAACTAATCCACGTCCACCTAAGGCTAGTGTCCTTATAGGACCGCTTTTACTGTGTTCACTCGATGCACGAACTGTGAAGTTTGGTTGTTTGCATGAGTGTGAGTGGGTGTGAATCTGTTAGCGCATACCAGTGTTGTCTGTCGGACGGGAAATGGTCGTGCGGAGATAGCCAAAATGTGTCGCCGGTGTTTTGTGTAGGTGTTGCTTGGTTTGACGTAGGTTGTTGTTACTTAGCCCCGGTTTCTACCTGCGGTGGTGAAACCGCGCTATCGCACCGCCCGATATACCCGATACCCACCGACACGTGCATGTTGAGACAAGGGGAGGTGGGAGGAGAGAAAGGAGTGACCGGCTTAGTGGTGGGGTGAAGTGTCATTGCTGCTATTAAACGTGGGTTCAATGAGTTGTGGCGGGGATATGCCGGTCTACAATCTTGTTTTTAACCAATTGAGTTCCTCTCACATTAAGAGGAAGTTTGGGAGGGAGGGCCTTGGTTTCCTTATGTAAGTGAGAAATTGGCGTGGTCTATGTACAGCCCGTTGCGATGCAAAAGGCCGCGTTCAGTATTCTAAGTAGAGAGTTAATGTGTTTGTGGGTACAAGGACCTGAGAACAGGCGATATTTCTGTAGATGACGGGTCTAATGATTTGTTTGTATAGTGTTGTAATCGATTTCTTGGAGTGATTGTATGTGGTTGTGGCAAGTACCCTGGTCCCGTTCAGTCTTGGTCTGGCTTCGTGATGATGTTGTTTGTGTGAGGCTTGAATGTCATCACCGTATACGTTACTCCATGGATAGTTGTAGTGGGATTGAGAGGTGACATAAGGGTGGATGCGGAGCTCACTGTTATCTGGCGCTAATTATGTTAGGGAAGACTTGCTTGCGGACACCTTCATTCTGTTGTCCAGCAGCCAGACTCAAGAGAGTTAAGTACTGCTGGAGGTGTGCAGCTATGGTCATGTGTTAGTGGTGTGTGATTATTGTGAGGTTGTCCGCGTATGAGCCGATTTAGGTGTTGGGTTCTGTTAGAATGAGCAGGTCGTGCATGAAGTCATTGAAAAGGGAGGGGGGAAACGAACAAAGCCACGCGGGACACCATAGGGGAAGTGGCGGGTTCAAGATGGCTTGTTTTGTAGACAGTGTGTGCATGTCTGCCAGAGAGGAAATTATTCAGTCTTTTCTAATAGTTTGGATGTATGAGTAAGTTGAGTTTACTTTTATGAGGACATGTCTTGGAACTGTGTTGAATGCCTTACCAAGATCAAAAGAGCATACCAGGGTGCATTAGGCTCGTTCGTACAAGCCTTCATGGATGGTCAGGGTGAGGTTGGTGAGGAGTGTGGTTGTGAAGTGTTGTCCTGAAACCGTGTCGCGTAGGGGAGAGTGGGATGTGGGCATTAATTTTGTTTAGAGTTGGTCTCTCTAAGATTTTCTAGTGGTTCAATAGAATGATAGGAGTAAAATGGGTCTGAATGAGGCTGGTTCTCTGGGAGCTTTGTTGGACTTCAGGATGGGCGTGATTTTCCCTCATTTCCTAGTGTTGGGTATATATTGCATTGTGAAGTATGGAGAAGCTAAAAATGTCTGAGGGTCGCGATGATGTATGGACCTATATGTTTAAGGTGAATGTAAGCACAGGGTTAGAAGTGCACCGGCCCGGCGACAATGCAGTTCACAATAAATTTATCTCAGGGCCTGTCTTGGAGCCACCGTGGCCGAGTGGTTAGCGTGTCCAACAGCAGTGCCAGCCTCTGGTGCTACATGGCGCGAGTTCGAGCCTCGGCAAGGACATGGCGGTCTTGTGACTGGGAGATTGGGCGCCTCCCCCCTCTGTGTCAGTCCGACTTAGCCACCATCCGAATTAGGGAAGGTGGCTTGATGCTTGCTGAAGTACTCATGAGTTGGACCTGCAGTTTCGTTTTTTTGCTGGCTTTGGCCGTCCTATTTAGTTTGTGTTTTTTGCTAGCGCACACACGCATACTCTTTTGGCCACTAGTGCTCTCTTTCTGGCTCCCTGTTTTTTGCAGGTTAGGGTTTCTACCTTGCTGCCTGCTTGCCATCTCTCCCGGCGGGTGTAGAGCTAGACTGAAGCATGGGGGCCTCGGGTATCTATCCAGGTAACTGTTGTAGTGCAAAGCCTCTTCAGTGTACTGATATCTTTCTATCAAGTTTTGTCAGCTTATTCTCAGCTGAATTGGTGGACGTAATTTGAGTTACATTTTTACCATACATTTTCATAATTCTTAATTAAAGTCAGTTTATATTCTCAGTCATACAGTTGGCAAAAGAGTATTACAGTTGAAACGCTCCACCAGCTAGATGATGTAAATTGCCTTATGTATTGCTACTCTCTGATGCCTACCACTAGTCAGAATGCTGATGGGCAGGTGTTATATTCAAGATGTAATGCGTTTTCTCTCATATGAGTTTTCAGCAATGTTGATCACTGAGATTATACAAATATTTTTCTAGTGTTGAGCTACATAGGTGTGTGTGTGTTTCTAGCAATACAAAAGTTTTGTTATATCTAGACAATAAATATAGTGCATAAGAGTTGAATAAACATAAACCTATATTGTCTAAAGAGACAGAATGCATATTGTCAATGTTGTGTATTGACAAGTTGTTGCTTGATTTACAATCCTCTGAACAAACTTTCTAACTACTTTTGAATTGCAAGAAAACTGTTACTTTATATATATTCAAATTTTAATTTTGCATTTTTGTGTGTATCAGCCTTGGGACTCAAAGTGGGCCTCCTGCTCTGCTCATGGCACCAGCACCTGATCTGCTTGACTGATGGATGGATCTGCTGGTGATGGCACCTGTTTTGCTACCAATTTGGAGATCTTTTGAGCTTCACAGCCAGGCTGTAGTGAGCAACAGTGATTTGTTATCTGTATATCAGCTCCCTTGCCCCTCTGGCACTTGTTATAAATCAAAGAGTTTCTCTACAGCCTCCCAAGCTTTATGCAGTCATGAGATTGTAATTTTCAGACTATATCATTGGAATAAAAGCATTTTCATTCACCCTCGTTAAAACCCAGTTATTGATTCAAAAATCTGGAGCAGTTTGCCAGAGGATCCTCTTGAAATAATTATCTAGTGTTGTGCTGTTTGTCCAGGTCAGCCACTACTAAAACTCAAGGCTATAGCCCAGGGATGCTACTGTGATAGAAAAAAAAAAGTTTCTTAGTTACTGGATGCACCATTTCATTGCCTTGCCAATTGGATAGCACTGGGGCTGACTAGTAGCTACCTCCTACTAGCCCACAAGGTTCCAAGAAGCATGAGAACTTTAGGGTACATGATACCAGGATTCTTCACAAATTATACCACTGAGGGTCCTTGCCTGAGGCTCTTCCATATAAGCCGCTGCCAGCAAGTAAAATAATAACATTGCAACAAAATGTCATCTGACATTCAGCCAGCTCACTGGCTGGCTGAATGCCAGATGGCAGTAAACAAAATTGCAAATGTTGGTCTTTTAGTAGATGTATATATCTGGTATATGCTGTTATTTGCCTGGGTCACAGGTCCTGTTGCAATGGTGCAGGGACGTAAGGACATTGGGTCTACAGGACACGGAACTTTCAACCTAGCAAGGTCATGAAGATAATGCCTTTGGAAACAATGCAATATATTCAACAGGTAGCTAATCTAAAATGAAAATCAAAACTTGACTTTTTCCAAAACCAACTGAACTTGAACTGCAGGGAGAGATTTTTTAAATTAAATGTTTATTAGGTATCAAAGTTCAGCCAAAAATAACACTTCTTCAATGGTCATGAATCATTAACAAGTTTTTATTTTCTACTATACCTAGAAGCTCTCTATATAGCTAGCTAGTTAAATTGTAATAGCAGACTAAATGGAAAATTCAAGAAGGGCTTTAAAATGCAGTTTAATCCTTCATTGATTTAACCAGAATAATTGTTTACAGATATCAACACTAACTTGATGGCTTCATGACTGAATCATCACATCTGGTGGCACATAGTTATTGAGTTTGTTCAGATAAAGTAGAGTCTACAAAACTCATCAGTGAATTTGTTATGATGGCTGTTGTTGTTTGCAAACATGAGAATGGTAGCTATAGTTGAGGCATATAGCTCTCTAGATTCTGAGTAAATTGAAGTTATTTTTGAAGAGTAATCTATGAAGAGGCTAACTTCACTAGTGATTTATGAAACAGCCTGTAAATGGTTTAGTTATCATCAGGTGGCTTACTTTACAAGTGATTTATCAATCAGCCGTCAGATGGATCAGTTATTAAAATTTCACCAAAAAGTTGACTTAGTAGGAAGCTATTAGCAAACATTCTCAGCTGAGTGGAGAATATAATTCATGTCCACTAACCATAACTGCAGTACCGCTTGGTTTCCTCTAGTATTTTATCTGCTGGCCAGCCTTGGTCAGGCAGTGTCAGGATGTAGGTGGTATTCTCTACATTATTGTTCATTTCTTCAAGCAGCATCCCCTCCACCTGTAAGACAAGGGTTCCTGAGTAGGATCACAAGCCAACAGCTGTAGTATACGGCATGAATTTTAGCCTCTTTTGAAACCACTGAACAGGGTCTCATGCACACAGATTAAGGCTTTAACTACATATTTTCATACTTAGCTACAGCAACAGATGCAATAAGGTGATAAATAAGAGAAGAATCAGTTTCCTTCTGCATTATTCAAATCAATGACAAGATAAAAAAAATTGTACTCGTATTACACATAGTTACCAGCAGGGAAGGCCACAGAGCACAACTGGAAGCAAAAATGCTACAGTACAATAGAATTTGGGAGAGCACCAAGAGCATCAAAACAGGATCCATTCAGCTCGGTGGCCAATTGGGTAGCATGTCAGCCACTCATCACAATAGACTTAGACTTCCATTGGAAGCTGAAGGTTGTTGGTTCAAGCATACCAGTCTTGAGTAAGGCATTTGGGCCAATCTATTAAATAATCCATGGCCAGCCAATGATTGAAGTAGGTAAAAAAAAACTTTCAAGCCAATCTGTTAAATAATCCAAGGCTAGCTGACAATAGCAGTGGGTGAAACAAAGTCTATCAGGGGGCAGTAACGATGTAACCTGCTATATACAAGCAAAGAAAATCCAAAATGGAAGAGAAGCAAGGCTATCAGGCAGCAGCTATGCTGCAACCTGCAATATAAGCAAAAATACCTAGAATGAAACAAAACATAATCTCTACAACATTAGGCTGGTCAAATTTTAAAAATTCATCATACATAAGATCAGCATGGGCTTACTTATAGTGAGTTACACAAGTCAACTCTACATCTCCAAAGGTAAACCATTCCAAACAACAAAACATCTCACACTGGAGGACCTACTGTTGAAATCAGAAAAGAGAGGAGCAAACAACTTCAACAAATGACTCCTAGTACCATCTGCATATCTAGGTGTCCAGTCACTCCCAAGTGTGATGGCTACAGTTGACGCTGTTGCAAAGTCCTGGAATCTTGGATTGGATCCAGACAAGTTTGTTGTGCCGCACTTTAGTAGACATTGCATTGATTTTTATTCTCAAGTTCCAGTCTATCAGTAGCGGGTTTTTGCAAGGTAGAGCATGAAAATTTGTCACTGCACATAATGATTTGGGTGTCTGTGTGGATAAAAGTCTTGGATTCCACCATCCTATTTATTATTTATATGATGACTTGCAAATGCTGGTGGGTTTGGCACACAGTTTGTTGAGATCAAGTGTCAGTAGGTCAGAGAGTTTATGTTGTCCTAATATGTTGGGCACATTTGGACACTTATTAAAAATGCATCCAGCATTTTGAGCACCGTAGTAGTGGCTTGCGTTTTCATTATTATGCCATATTGTTCAAATTGTGATTTCCACTCTGCAATCATTTTCTTTTATACTCTTGGTCAAGCAGAGTATTTCTATTAAAGTTGAAAAAATTACTAAAAAGTGGCAGTGACATGTTATTGCATGGATGTGCACCAGTGTTATGGAATACTAGCTCTGAGAACACATAAGATAAGCTGCAGGTCATGCAGTGGTGGTTTCCTTAGAGTTGTTTGATGTTTAATGATTGGTTTATCATCATTTCAAGTGGCTAATTTTTCATTGCTAGTCATTATAAGGATTATTACATAGCTATATAGAAGTTTCCTGTATATCTGTCCATGATAAAATAATACATTGTGCAATATTAGCCAGTCATGATACCACAGAATATTCAGTTGTAACTTTGATACTTGGATTAGCTATGATGTAGGATTCTTCAAGTATTCTTAAAAGCTGATGGTGTTTGTAAAAGAGTTCATATAAAATAAAAGTTACTATCATAATAGATTTTTATCTTATGAAAAATTTTGAATAAATAGTATGTGTAACATATGAGATATGTGCCTATAATGTTTTATAATACCTTCTAATGTGATTTTCTGGCTGCTGGTAGGCTGTTCCTTGTGGCAGTAAGTGACTGGAGCCTTGTGTTTTGTTGATAATGGTGGGTGCCTATTTCAGCTTACTCATTTTCAGGTTCCTGCTGTCCCATGGAATTGTTGACAGTCTCCAGAGAATTCACATCTCCAGAGTCAAGTGACTGCCTTGCCATCTGCTTGTCAGCATTTCTGTTTCCTGGAAAGTATCCTACTCAGCACTGTTGCCGCCCACTGCGTTCCTCATAGCTAGCTGCTGTGATTTGTGCCATCCATCTCACTTGGATAAGTTTGCCACTTGCAGTGACCAATTGGGTTGTGGTCCTAGCCCTCCAGGAGAGCAGGACCAGGTAATATTTGTGCATGTGCTGGGTTGCTTGGGCTGAGGAGTGTTGTTGTCTCTAGAAATTTTTATATTCATTGAAACCTTGCATCATTCTGTACATACTTTGAGATAATTTTACTCAATTCATTATGTAGCTAATGGTGATTTATTCCGTGTTGATTGTGTGTGACTGAATATATATTATTTGGTCACTTTTTCACAGCAATGTTATCACATAAACTTTAAATAGATATAATTTTAATCAGAAGAGGAGTTATAGCTATACTATATTTTATGCTTTTGAGTAGCCTATATTCGTATATATTGTAGCCTATAGCAGGTTTAGAGATAAATTTATTATCCACAAACCTTTTTGTATCCACTTTAGAACCAAACTTGTGTCTTATACCTTGTTTTTTTCTTCATTTATGTCCAGCAGAGTTGCTAAACTTCCTCCAAAGTTCTAGCCTCAGCCATCCTCTTGATTTTCTATGATCTTGAGTTGAAAACATCATGAGTTTAGGGCTTGGATTTTATATTGAATTTTCAATAATGATTTGAAAATCTCTCTTGAGTTTGAATTTGATACCTGTCCCGGATATCAAAGGAAAATAACCATTCTGGAACCACTTGACAGAGGACACAGGAAACAGAAACATTTGTTTTATGCTGTCATCCATTCCAGCCACTACTGAAACACCAGATATTATGGAGTGTTGTGCAGTCTTGAGGTGTCAAAGGCAAGATATTTTGTAGATCCTTTGATTTACCATTCAAACTTTTTCTGTATTATATCAAATCTTTTTCAAGGAGACAACCCTTTGATGGAAAACAAATCCAAGCTCCTCAAACAACTGTCTTAGTCCCATATAAGAAAGTTAATCAATGCTTCAGGTCCATCTTTAAATAGATTCAATAAGCCTGCAGTGCCCACATCTTACACGGTGTTCCAAATGCAGGCAAACATGTACTAGATAAAAGGTCAACATAAACCACAAGAACCTGCAACAGTTGACCTAACATGTTATATGCCAACCCAACAGACTTTGCAGCCACCACTCAATATGATGGCAGCTGTACCACACTGACACACAAATTTTCATGAGCAAACTATCTTTATTTCTCAACCTTACAGGAAGTACTCATCAACTGGAACTAGAGCCTCAAAATATTTGCAACCTCTTCAAATGTGCAATACAACATACTTGTCTCAATTAATTACATCTCAAGTGTAGCTTGAAGTTGCCTGCAAATGTCTTGAACTTGCTGGAAAGACCACTAAAGATGTGATGATATAGATCAAGAACAGCAGTGATCCAAGGACAGGGCAATGAGGAACCCCTTAGTCACATGAACAGAGCTGTTAAAACTGCCACCCAGACAAACACTCATTACTCACCTTTGTATCTCACCTTTGCAGCCCCCCACAGCCCCAACAGCCCCGCCAACAGGGCACGCAGGCATGGGAGGCAGTACACCTCAGCGCGCCAGCAATCAAAATGAACAGCACTGTACAAGTGCTGCAGCAGGACGCTGGTCGGAATGCGCTCAATAGGTCCAAAGAAAACAAAACAATGAAGACAGTCAACAACTGCACACAACCGCTGACAACACAAACAAAGCAACAACATCACATCAAATTTAGTCTAGCAAAACTCATACAACACTGCCCCCAATTCCTCCGCCAGGGCCCTCTTGAAGCGGCGAAGTGAATCACACTGCACCACATCAGCGGGCAGC
>SDVV010000233.1:0-35610 GCA_016164225.1 Gammarus roeselii | reverse complement strand
ATACATACATACATACATACACACATACATACACACATACATACATATATCTGCTGGCTGAGGTTGATCATAACACAGCGGAAAACTCTCCACTCGTGCTGTGGCATCAAAATTCGCTCGTTGCTTCCACATTCGCCAGGGTATCCACTGACTGGAGGTAGATCACAAACACAGCTGCGATCCTAGTACAATTTACGTATGAACCTCAAGATGTTTGCCGTGACTGACAATTGTGGCACATGTTTGGTCTCACGCATTTTCAGGGACATTCGAGTTATTAGCTGAGGTGACCGGCACGTGCACCTGCTGAATGCCGCGGTTAGCAGCATTTTGCCGCCGGTCAGTTGTGATTCTGAAGTAACGCATTCTGACAATCCATGCCTGGTTTCTCGGATACTATCGTTGCCATTTTTTCGTTAACATTGACCGAGTAGCCTTCCAGAAATTTTCTGACATTGATAACCATGAACCTTTCAAACCGTCTTTGCATTGACTAAAATCGAAAGGGTTTCATTCTATCATAATTCCTTTCCTTGACCTTTCTATTGAAGTGGAGCTTCTTTGAACTGCTTTAAGTTACAACAGATCTTGTCTTTCGTGTGAGATCCAGAGGAGAGAGCTAACAATTTCCTTTAATCCCTTGATAGAAAGGTTCTTAGGGCTTAGGAGCAGTCTCCTGCAATTAGTCTCGCCCGACCTTTGCGATTGGTTCACTGAGATAAGGCATTGTTTCGCTTTGGTGTGCTTAAATCACGCAGGCTTGCTGTTTCTGCTATTGACTCTGTTATTGCTAGTATGATGTGACTAATTCAAAGTCAGATTCGTTGAAACCAAGTTGCTGGGAGTTCAAACATTTATATTTTGAAGAAAATTCACTATTCGCCTTTTGATTACGCCTTCGAATATGTTGACCCCATGCGAAGTCAAAGAATTGGGCTGTAACTTGATGGGGTCGTCGAAGATGACCTCATGTTCCATTGTTAGTGAGATGCCAGGGGTGTCCAGAGACCTCTGCCGCAACACATGTGGCGGTGTTGACTACCTGCATTGTTTTGTTAGAATAGCGAAGATGTGTGGCCCGGAGGTGCTGTTTCTGCCTGGGTCATCGATAGTTTATGTAATTTGAAAGATGTCAATGTTACGATCCGTTGATGAACCTTGCCAGGCTATCTCAGGATTTTGCCGAGATGTTATTCGTTCGTAATGTTTGCTCAACTATTCCCTCATTTTCTAGTTTTCATCTACCAGTTGACCGGATTCGTCGATTACATGAATTGTGACTTAGACGTTGTGCTGTTTAGTTGCTCAAAACCATTAATCAAACGATATTGTTCTTATAACGAGTGGATTGCAATTCCGAGCAGCTTATTCAGAATAACGCTGGTCCCCACGAACATATCGAGTGCTGATAAACGCAAGAACTTGCCGTGACGTCTCAGTACATTTTATTTAACAAGTGCCCATGCGTTCACCAGTCACGTATCGGTTGTGTTCAGTGCCGGCACGCATTGTGTTAGTAGCAATACTCGGCACATCCGTTGGTTGGCTCATGCTCGGGGCACTGATCGTTACTAGGAAAATAGCCTGCACTATTCTATTGCCGTATCAGCTTAGCTACTCCGTGTTTTTCCTCCTCTCAAGCTGTGATCAGTTAGGTTGCCCCCCTACTCGGCAGAAACCCTGGCCCTCATCCCTTCTCCCCTGCTTCAAAGCCCTCCTTCCAAACACTTGTGACCCAGCAGCGGGGTCTCAAGTGCCCAGAGCGCTTTTTGTATGCGCTGGTCCCCGGCTGCAACGACCCAGGCTGGCCGAGAGGACTGGTTTTGACGCTGCTGCTTCTTTGGGGTCATCTCCTCCCCACACTGCTCATACACGCTGCTCTGGGTTGCCGAGATGCGTGTGGACTGTGTTGGCCTCTTGACTGTTGAAGCTGACGCGGCAAGATTACTCGAGCGGTAACAATTGGCTGGGTTGTGCTGCAATTCTGTTATATCAGCTGCGTACCCTGCATTTTTTAATGATGGAGGTGGATCAACCCTTGACATGGGAATTGGGCAAAATTGGATGGTCGCAATCCGACAAGTGCAAAATTGATTTGCAGAGAAGGGTCAGGCTACACGTATCAAGAGTGTTTGAAGAGCTCATATGTTTATTGAGGAGGCGTGTTGCATCTGACCACTCTTGGCTAATACTCCTCGGCTCAAGAGTTCCATTATTCGTCACTGTTAGTAGTCAGGTTGTTTGAAGAGCTCATATGTTTATTGAGGAGGCGTGTTGCATCTGACCACTCTTGGCTAATACTCCTTGGCTCATGAGTCCCATTACTCGTCACTGTTAGTAGTCAGGTTGATATTCTCCTCGGCCATTAGCGTTGCAAGTCCATGAATTATCAGACAATCTCGTAACAGTACCTGCTACGCTAGTAACTTCGCTAGTGCATTATTATTACCTGACCACTAGTTATTAGCACCAGCCAGCACTCGGCATCTGCGGCCACAGCTCCTGTTAGCAAGTACAGTAAGTACCGCCCTGACAACGAATAGCCGGTCACCAGCATCAGTGGTGATAACTTGTTTTTGTTGTGTTGCCATGCAACCGCTACAGTCAACAACAACTCGTTTATTTGAGGTGTCTTTCGAGAGCATCATTATTGAAACTGTGGTTGTATTGCATTAGTAGTTAGCTTTGTCACACCACGGACCTGTTAGAAGAGTGTTCCGGAGCCAGAAATCCCTGATAAACTCTTGCACGGCGTGATGGTAAGGCGTACGTGTACACTTCATCCATGTTAGGCTATAGATTACGAGTACAGACTACCGAGGTCGCCATGCGGCTCATGGGCAAACACCGCCTTGCTGACTCCACGTCAGCACGGTCAACGAGGATACTTTTATCATTCATCATTCACTGAGCTCTTGTTTTCTCAGGTTGCGCTGCACTCATGATATCACTCGCTACCCATCGGATGTTTGTTTGTCTGTAAATAGGTTTCCCAATTACCCATTTGGTGGGCGAAGGGGTGGGTAGCATTATCTTCTTAGAAAAGGGCTTCGGCGTGTAATGCGAATGGTTGGTTTCCTTTGGGTTTGTGTGCATGGACTGACCGCCTGCCAACGATGTCAGCACTGGTAACAGCGCTGGCAGTGGTGACATCATCGGTTCACAACAATTGAGCACGATCCGTCGTGGGTTGCAGAAGAGTTTGCCTTTGGTCAACTGAGTCGAGTCACAAGGGGAAGGAACTGGGCCGTAAAAAGTGTTTCATGGCCTGGATTGATGAGCTGTTGCATCCAAAACTACATTCAACCCTTGGTCTCACTGCATTTTTCGTCATTGCTACTCTCTTCAGTTGAACTTGTTATGATATGCATTTAGTTTTTTTCCCTAATCAGATTTGAATGAATTCATTAGAATTGCACCAAAAAAAAGTAGTGGAGGCCTTTGAAATGGAAACATTAACTGGATCCAAGTACAGCAGAAGCACGTAACATAAGGCCAGCGCGTAGCTGACAGTGAGCGTTGACAAACTGACCGTTAGCATTCAGGCAACGAGCACCACCGACCTGTCATCACGCGCCTCAGTCGAGCTGCGTCCCCCTTAAAGATCATCACGCGTCCCAGCGACGTTATCATTCAGGCAACGAGCACCACCGACCTGTCATCACGCGCCTCAGTCGAGCTGCGTCCCCCTTAAAGATCATCACGCGTCCCAGCGACGTTATCATTCAGGCAACGAGCACCACCGACCTGTCATCGCGCGCCTCAGTCGAGCTGCGTCCCCCTTAAAGATCATCACGCGTCCCAGCGACGTCTTCAGCGTACAGCCTCCTCATTGGCTGGCTCAGTAAGCCAAGACGGTGTGCTGAAGCAGTGTGGTTTTGGTCTGTTGTCGCCAGAATAACCTGGTGCAGCAGTGCCTGGATCTTGCGCATCAGAAATTGTTCATCACACAATCGCGCTGACTGTTGCCTTCGAGCTTGAGTGGTACGCGACTCAGGGAGGGTAACAAGTTGAGTGTCGTATGTTCCTTTTATGAAGAGACAAATATAATATATCGGTTTATATATACATATGTATGTAATATTTTCATATAATATACAGGCATCGATCTACAGTCCGCAGCTCTGAGACTCTGGTCAAGGCATTGTTTACCAATCACTCGCCGGCACTTCACTTTTGACTAATGACCCCGCCCGACCTGAACCCTCGGTGACGAGACACTCACAGCTTGTATTACAAGAATAGTTCTGGTGTAACGTGTGTTTCTTTATATGCAGTTCTCGTGTAGCTGAACTGTTCACAGATTTATTCGGGGTTTAGAATTGACATTATAAGCAGTACTAAAAACAGGTTATTTATTTATTACCTGACACTTTTCTCCTCACGAAAGTCGATCCACTTTCTTTGATATTTCTCTTGTCTCGAGCCTCGGCGATATCTTGCTCTTCTTTGTAATCGGCTAGACCATGCTCACCTTAGGTACGCGGAAATTGGTGATAAAAATATTGGTTATAGCTAGACTAGTACGTGGTTTTTCGTTTATCCGAGATAATTTTTATCGTCTGATGCATTTATGTCCTAGTTCAAAAAACTACTTATTTCAAGTTGTAGCATCCTCCTTCTCTTGAACTTAGGTCATTAGTAGCCGTTTTACATTAGATTTCGGCCGGACGGGTTACGCGGGCTGTCCTGAACAAACAGCAGGACAAGTGAAGAGATAAAGTACTTGGAGACAGACCTTTAGATCTATTGGGGTTGAGGATTCATCCGTTTAGAGTGCACTATGTTAGAAATACTTCGACCCGACAAATGAATTGGAAATAACATTAATTGTTTTTTGTTCCTGTTCAATATTGAGAGTTGAAGCAAGTACTTATAAACACCGGTGGGCGAGGATAGGCCCGAGGGCCACCATGAAGAGGTCTATATATCGTTCACCCATGCTATGTTGTACAGTGTTGAGTTGAACTGAATCATTTAGTTTTTGATTGTTTGTGAGTACTTCGGCCGAATACATTACAGAACTACTTTTTCTTTTACGAGAGTCGGTGCTTGGCAGAGACTGGTCTGAGAAAGGACTTATGGGCAGATATCTCCAATATGTGCTCTACCTCTTTTCGATTCGACTGCATGAAATCCTTAATGGTATACTTGCCTGTCAGGGGGTTAACATGAGTTGACTGCATAGAGTCCTTGATGGGATACTAACCTATCAAAGTGTTAATTAACATGAGTAACCTGCATTACAATCCTTGATAGGATACTTGCCTGTCATAGGTTTAACATGAGTTACTTTATAAAATCCTTGACAGAATACCTGCCTGTTGAAGGGGTAATTTGATATTGCTGCGTATAATTATGTAACCATTTTTTGTGTTTAATTAGAAGTATCAAAAGTGCGCCGATATTTATGCCATGACGATGGGTGAAAAGTAGTAGTAGTGGTTGTACGGTTCCAGTAGTTTTCCTAAATACGCATGTGTATTGCCACTCATGATCTGAGGTTCCACTACTCATGTGCCTCATGGCTTTGGAACGCGCCCGTCTGCGTGGCTTGCTAAAAGTAGCCATGATTGTTAGTGTTATTCTTTAGTGATAGGGTTTCAGTGACCTGCTTGATTGGACTTGGACCTGGTGTAGATAACGGCGTGATGGTCTTATGGTAGCTGGGCCACCGACTGCATTAGAAGATAATAGCGTGGGGCGATATGGTGGCTTGTCCCAGGAATGATTCCTGAACATTTTTTTTTGTAAATTCGCTAATGAACAAACACTCTAGGTTTTAAGGATCATGATGCTGCTGATGCAGATAATGAACACGGCATTTAAAATAACATTTCTGTTGAGCTTTCTAGTAACGAGGTAATCGTGACAAGCAATGCGTAATTTTAAGGCACTTCTGAGCACTTCTTGCATGTAAGCAACAAATTTTTACAATTTAATTTAAAATAGTTACTTAGACTACTTTTAGAAAAAATGATAAACATCTCTTAGAAGAACCTCTCCTTCTACAGTTTCGATTTGCCCATTTCATGAGCTATATAATCATCAAGCTCTTGTCTAATATTGCAATGAAGCTATTTTTTTATGCGCACGTTTTTCAGTACCCGCACGATGTCTTTTTCTATTCTACTTCTATACTGTGGTATCTACCATCACAAGAAATATAGCGTTCAAAAGCTGTGGTGGAGTATGGCAGTGAAATGAGAATAAGTATTCAAGTAAAGAAACATTTTTCTAAATCTGAAAATGGTTTCTAGTCCACCCCCACCCTGTGCGAGGACGAGTAGTGACTAACCTTGCAAACCTTATTGAAAGATGTTCAGTCTACTGTAGGAGTACATGATGGGTGACGCACGCCTCATCCCCCTTTGGATAACTGCTTGCATTGTTTTCCAGCACCACGCAACTAGCGTCACAAAACGGGCATAAGAGCCTCATTGTGCTTCGGAACATACGGTTTTGGCAGCATTGCCACCGTGGCTGCAGGAGCATTGCCACTGTGGCTGCAGGAGCACTGCCACCCTGGCTGCAGGACCATTACCACCGTGGCTGCAGGAGCATTACCACCGTGGCTGCAGGAGCATTGCCACCGTGGCTGCAGGAGCATTGCCACTGTGGCTGCAGGAGCATTGCCACTGTGGCTGCAGGAGCATTGCCACTGTGGCTGCAGGAGCATTGCCACCGTGGCTGCAGGAGCATTGCCACTGTGACTGCAGGAGCATTGCCACTGTGGCTGCAGGAGCATTACCACCGTGGCTGCAGGAGCATTGCCACTGTGGCTGCAGGAGCATTGCCACTGTGGCTGCAGGAGCATTGCCACTGTGGCTGCAGAAGCATTGTCACCGTGGCTGCAGGAGCATTGCCACTGTGGCTGCAAAAGCTACCTGTGAGCAATTTGACACGTGCTTGGATTATGAATTTTGAAATTGAATCCTAAATCCTAGTTTGCATAAATAAAGAACATGTTTACAAAGCATGCATGTTTTACAAGAGCCAATCGTTTGGCTGTGGCGGGCGGTGTTTAGGTCGATCATGTGTGTATTGGTAACCAGCGATTTCATGACCGCAGCCGAGTCTTGGCGAATGAATTCGTAGAAGCGCCCTGCCAAACTGACGCCGTGTCCCACAGTTGTCTGGTACCGCTCACAATCTCGTCTGCCGTTCAACAGTCTACTTGAACTTTGCTAGATTATACTGGTTCAACATTTAATTACCGGCATCATTTATTCAGTTCAATAGTCGGTTTTATGTTATTCAAGAGCACGCTCCTGATTGCCATTGATGGTATGTTGTGTACTCAGATTATCGACCTCAAGCCGTATCGGCAGTGTGTGTGTCCGGTAGTAATTCAGTGTTTGAACTACAACAGACTTTGACTAGCTCCCAGCACCCTCTCTTTTGTTTACTCCGTGCCCTCGCATTAGTTGCCATCTTTTCGCACTCGTAGACAGTGACACCTCCAAGTGCTCTCTCCCTTGCTTTCGATCATATTACTCAGTTGGTTTATATAATGTCACGCGAGCACGAACGCTTACTAACAAGGGCTCATGGAGTGTACTTTCACCCGGCACGAAGGCTCACTGACACGGGCTCATACAGTGTACTTACACGCAGCACGAAGGCTTACTAACACTGGCTCATGGAGTGTACTTACACGTAGCACGAAGGCTTACTAACACTGGCTCATAGAGTGCACTTACACCCGGCACGAAGGCTTACTAACACGGGCTCATGAAATGTACTACACGCAGCACGAAGGCTAACTAACACGGGCTCATGGAGTGTACCTACATGTAGCACGAAGGCTTACTAACACGGGCTCTTGGAGTGTACCTACACCCGTCATGAAGGTTTACTAACAGGGGCTCATGGAGTGTACTTACACGCGGCATTAAGGCGCACTAACACGGGCTCATGGAGTGTGCTGACACGCAGCACAAAGGTTTAGGAACACAGGCGTGTAGAGTTTACCTACACGCGGCACGAAGGCTAACTAACACAGGCTCTTGGAGTGAACGTTTACGCGACACGAAGGCTTACTGACACGGGCTCATGAAGAGGGTTCTCATAGGAGGAAGTGTGGTAGTTTAACTTCATCTGACCAATCTAACCAGGTTGTACGATGGCTAGTCTAACCAGGCTGTACGATGGCTAGTGTATCCAGGCTGTACGATGGCTAGTGTAACCAGGTTGTACGGTGGCTAGTGTAACCTGGTTGTACGGTGGCTAATGTAACCAGGTTATGAACGGTGCGATTTTTTATATAAAGCTTTCGAAAATTCAATTAGTTGGGCCGTGGCCGTTGATGCGACCGCTTATACCTTTCCATCCAAAATTTCCTCCATTGCTCTGTTCCCCCTCCCCTTGCTAGACCCCCCCAAAAAAGTTGTTTCCTCCTTGCGGTATCCGTATACGCGTGCCTGTTGATCCACTCACACACAGGTTACCATTACCCGTTATTTTACGGTGGAGGCTGTTTCTTTTGTTTATTCACAAGACAAAGACGATGAAACTCGTACAACGTCTGAGTTCGTTCGACGTGACTCACGAGAACAGCCAGCACGTGTCTCGCGAGAACAGCCAGCACGTGTCTCGCGAGAACAGCCAGCACGTGTCTCGCGAGAACAGCCAGCACGTGTCTCGCGAGAACAGCCAGCACGTGTCTCGTGAGAACAGCCAGCACGTGTCTGCGAGAAGAGCCAGCACGTGTCTGCGAGAAGAGCCAGCACGTGTCTCGCGAGAACAGCCAGCACGTGTCTCGCGAGAACAGCCAGCACGTGTCTCGCGAGAACAGCCAGCACGTGTCTCGCGAGAACAGCCAGCACGTGTCTCGCGAGAACAGTCAGCACGCGTCTCGCGTACTGTTCAGAAAAAGGTGGAGCCACTGTGATACCTTGTATTGGTCAATTCAAATATCTCGCCTTCGCATGGCTTAGGTGATGAAGCCGTGCAGTTGATTGATGTATTAATTAGTATTGATGACAAAAAGGTAAACTAGGGTCTACCCTATCACCTCTGATGTAGCGTCCGTGCAGTCCAACTGGCCTCTCTTGATATGATTTCTTCTTCAGCGCGATGTGGGCCAGATCCTCGCCCAGCGACTGAGGTCCTGCTGTGTGGCCCACAATACCGTTGCTTGCAAGCACAGACCAGTCCCCCTCTCCAGACAACCCACACACCCCCTCCCACCTTACGTCTGCTCCTGGATTATGACCCAGCAAAGTGAATGTTGGCTGGTCGGCTGAGGTGGCGGTGACGATACCCGCCGCTGTTGACGTGTTGCTGGTGTGCTACAGTCATAGTTTGAACTTCACCTCAACCATTAAGTGTGTTGAAAGTTACAACAAAAAAAAATTATCTGCTGGCTGGTATTTGTGTCGTTCTATGAAACTGGCGTGGTAATGATGGTGTTGTCATACTGCCACACATTCAAATTCTTTGAAAAACTTTGTGCACATTGTATACGCTTTCACTTGAATTGTCTACCGGCTGCCCTCCAGGGTGTCACCAAGCGCTAATAAATATGTGATGATTGATATGATATAACTGTTGTGTTCGTGGTCCTCTTTGTTGGGTGACGCTGCTGCAAAACAACTCTGCTGGACATCATGTCGTACGACTGTGTGAGCTGCCTTGCTTTCCAGACAAACAAGACACGCTCTCGCTTGCTAACCTTGGTGATAGTGGTCTTTTGGATGCTTCTTAAAGGCTCTGCGCGTGTGCATGCTATACGGTATACGCACACACCATTACGAATTCTGGTCATGCATGTATAGAGCTAGATATACCGCACACTCCTTACATGATTATTTCAGTGTTGGGCCTCAACACGTTGCTTGTGTCGTTGTCCATTCGATGAGTTATTACTGCTTCAGGTGGTACACAAGGTTACGGGAGTGAAGTGAAGGTCTCGTGTTCGCTAATGACCCCGACTAAAGGCCTGCTGGAACTCGTGCTTCTGTCGAGCCTCCATCATGTTTTCCGTGTCATAATTACACGAGGTGTCTGCCTTCCCCTTACTCAGATCTGCTGTTGTCATGAGCTCTACGCATTAAGAAATTACGCCCTGCAAGCTTGCATTGCTTATTCATTTACGATCATTGCCGAACAGGCTTGCATTGCTTATTCACTTACGATCATTGCCGAACAGGCTTGCATTGCTTATTCTCTAACAATATTTGCCGATTAAAGAAATAATTTGAAAGGCATGTACATTGTTTTGATTTACCAAAACGTATCGGCTGTAACTGAAATTAATACAAACACGAGGTGGCCACTTACAGGAATTTTACGCAGGACAAATGTTCTCCTACCCCCTCAACACGATACATTAACAACATGTTGTAAGCGTGTTGTTGGGGACGGTCGCGCTAACAACGGAAGTTATTTGTGCAGTGTTAGGTTTACGAGTCGCTGCTACTCTTCGGTGGTAGCGTGCGTACTCAAATGGATACACACCTTCACAGTCTTGATCCGTGGATCCGTAGTGTCACCAATTCTCATGGATCCCTAGTGTAACCAACTCATGGATTCGTAGTGTTACCAATTTTCATGGATTCGTAGTGTTACGAACTCTGATGGATTCGTAGTGTTACCAACTCGCATGGATTCGTAGTGTTACCAACTCTCATGGACTCGTAGTGTTACCAACTCTCATGGATTCGTAGTGCTACCAACTCTCATGGATTCGTAGTGTTACCAACTCTCATGGATTCGTAGTTTTACCAACTCTCGTGGATTTGTAGTGTTGCCAACTCTCATGGATTTGAAGTGTTACCAACTCTCATGGATTTGTAGTGTTACCAACTCTCATGGATTTGTAGTGTTACCAACTCTCATGGATTTGTAGTGTTACCAACTCTCATGGATTCGTAGTGTCACCAACTCATATGGATTCGTAGTGTTACCAACTCTCTTGGATTCGTAGTGTTACCAACTCGCATGGATTCGTGTGTTACCAACTCTCATGGATTCGTTGTGTTACCAACTCTCATGGATTTGTAGTGTTACCAAACCTTATGGATTTGTAGTGTTTCCAACTCTCATGGATTTGTAGTGTTACCAACTCTCATGGATTCGTAGTGTTACCAACTCTCATGGATTCGTAGTGTTACCAACTCATATGGATTCGTAGTGTTACCAACTCTCTTGGATTCGTAGTGTTACCAACTCGCATGGATTCGTAGTGTTACCAACTCCCGTGAATTCGTAGTGTTACCAATTCTCGTGGATTCGTAGTGTTACCAACTCGCATGGATTCGTAGTGTTACCAACTCTCATGGATTCGCAATGTAACCAACTCTCGTGGATTCGTACTGTTACCAACTCGCATGGATTCTTATTGCTGCCAATTCTCATAGATTCGTAGGGTTGCCAATTCTCATGGATTCATAGTGCTGCCAATTCTCATGAATTCGTAGTGCTGCCAATTCTCATGGATTCGTAGTGGTACCAATTCTCGTGGATTCGCAGTGTTACCAATTCTCATGAATTCATAATTTCATTGTGTCACCAACTCTGATGGATTCGTAGTGTTACCAACTCTGATGGATTTGTAGTGTTACCAATTCTGATGGATTTGTAGTGTTACCAACTCTGATGGATTTGTAGTGTTACCAACTCTGATGGATTCATAGTGTTACCAACTCATGTATTCGTAGTGTTACCAACTCATGGATTCGTAGTGTTACCAACTCATGGATTCGTAGTGTTGCCAACTCAAGGATTCGTAGTGTTGCAAACTCTCACTGATAACTAGTACTGTAATGCTTGGTTCGCTCCAGAGTAGTACCAAGGTTACTGAAAATCGTGTGTGTTGACTTAACGCCAAGCAAATCTGTTGGATTGCGAGTCCTACACCGGCCGCGACAGTCAAGAAGCGCGTAGGAGCAAGTTGCAGCAGTAGCACTGGAACCAGAAGCACCAAGCTGCCTTCTCTTATGATTGGCTGCCTCGTAAGATGTTCAGGTGCTGTCAGCGAATGCTGGCAGCAGGCACACCAGGTGAGCAGAAGGGAAGGTTCGTTGACTGCGCGGAGGTGAAAGTTCGCCAACCTTTACAGGCTGGCGCTGCGAGGAGAGGTGGTGTTCGTGTGCCAGTGTGCGTGGCAGAGCTGCTCAGGTAGGACGTCCATACTCGAGCCTACACGTACACGGACTACGTTATTGGTATAGGCCGAGGAGGTTGGATGTCTGTAGTTGGCGCAGCCAGTTCTATCAACGCTAGCGAGTGACGACAAGCTCTGGGTTACTGCCACATGGCAGCAGCCTTGCTGAGGACCAAAATATACTAAAGGATGGATAGGAATAATTTATTCAAGGGGTCTCTGACCCTTGAAAATCACACTTCTTTGTACTATCACCCATATCCAGGTTGAACGAGACCTATCATTCAAATAAATGGAATTTTCTGCGCTATTGTAATAATGTTAGTATTATACAGCACGGAGGCTAACTGGTCACGTTCTTGGGTGTTCAACATTACACATGTATATATAGTTAGACCCGTTTTTATTAGGCACACACTTGGGCATCGAAACGGGTAAACTGAAAATGTCGAAGGTGTCAAGATCCAGGAATATATATTTGACAGAATATAAGTGCTTATTAAAAAATAGCTAGTTTGAGGAAGCGTGTGCGTAGAATGTAGCTACTATATGATATTGCTGTTCGAGCTGTCGAAATTAATTTTATGTTGATTCATAAAAGACAAAAAGCATCCGGAGAAGGCAACAGGATACCTTTCTGAAATTCAAGTAGGGAATGTCAGGATATGTTAGGCAAAAAAATCGTTGTTGGCGTTCATGCGCTGTCATAATTCAATAACTCTTGATTAAACATTGCCTATCTTTTTTCTATCTACCTTCCTACCTCCGAACAAACGAAGGTAAGACGATGAGAGCTAATAACGGCCTATTGCCATTGTCAACACAGTCTCTGCTTTCAATGCGTTTATCGCGCTGGGTTGAACCTCTGACTGGCTGGCAGCCAGTTCTGACTTTTAATTCTGAGAAGCTGCGCTGTTATGAACGGCAACATATTGATCTCAGTAGATATTTTCCCGTTAATGTGATAAGAGAGGGCAAACGATGCATTAAATTGTGATGAGACAGGTGCTAAGCAAGATCAACATCTTACGGATATTGTGTGGTTTCAATAAAATTATAGGATTGAAAATAGGTTTGTAATCGTTGTCGCCCCATCTAATAAGCCGCTGCAGCAACTAATTCTGCTGACACTGCTAACCCACTCTTTGCCCATGAAGTCTGGTTTTAATGTAATATGCCTATTCATAATGCTAACACAGGAAACCCTTTGGACGGGCTTGTCGTGCGTTGTTCGGTTTTCCAATGCGGGAGTTATTATACTGTTGTTCGTCAGCCCCACAGGGTGCGTGTTCTTGATCGTTCCTCCCATTATACTGGCTACGTAAATATAATCACAATTTTTTAGAAAGCTATAAATCCGTAAAATATGTACCCGCCTAAATCCCCCTGAAGACTTTTTTGCCAGCTCAATTGTTACGTCACCCTTTGGAGACTAAACACATGACCCTTGCCGTTAGCTGATGAGATCCAAACGCGGTGGAGCTACGATATCAACAAATGCACTACACGGTCATGGTCTTCATTTGAATGGGAAACACTGCAAATTGTTGGCTTTCATGAAGAACTATTTAGGGTCCTATACTGAACCACTGCCTACCATGACGCATCATCAGTTCCAACCTGGGATTGTAACCTGAGCTGAGGAGGCGCTACTCGGCTCGGTTGTCCCCTAAACTGTGTACACGGTTGGGGCTCACGCCCACCCTCATCTGTGTCACTGCCTTGTTATCCCTCCGAATGTTGGGGCTCACGCCAGTCCCCACCAGTGTCACGGTTTAGTCACCTCTCCGAATGGTAGCTTTATCCTATGGCTCAAGAAAACACGACTCGGAGAAGGAGACTAAGCCTATTGGGCTTATCAGCTGATGTAGCAGAGAAGAATCCACCAATAACAACTCGACACTTGAGCACCATTCTCTCTTCAATATTTCAATATTTAAGTACGGGCTCTGAGACCATAAGAGCAAGTGTCGTGGAAATCGTTTCTCATGTGATGTGTTCGTACTCTCTGTGAAGTGAATAGTTTTCTCAAGATAAGGTACTGCTTCAGAATTGTTTTGCACAGAAATTCACTTTGGTCTGTGTTGATCGGGACGCCATCTAACAGCTGCATTCCGGAACTGGTATATTACCCCGTCAAGTATTTCGCATCATAAACTATATAATGAACTATATAGCAACTGTCACTGCTAAAAATTGAGCTACTGTAATTGATCTACGAATAATTCCTGCAGTGAGGTTTGCTCGCAGTTGTTCAACATTGTTTGAATGCACAGGTGTCATGCACAGTGAGCCTAATTATTAGTTTGCTCATGCTGTCCATGCATGCGAATATTCTCATCCTAGTGATAAGATAAGGTGGGTACGTTGACATTATTTATCCCGGGAATGAATGATATGTTGATGAAACTATTCATCATAGTCTCTGAGCACTTAATGCAACCCAGGGTCTGATTTGAATACTAATCCATCTAGTTCGTTTGAATGAACAGATGCGTGCGTGCGTGCATGCTCCGCTACGCGGGTCATGACGTGCGTGGATAGAATTGACGTCTGTACGTGCGTTGGTCACTAGCGACCCATGCAGCTGGTTGCTAGGGGTGCTTTTTCACTCTGTCGTGCAGCTGGCACCGTGGATCGGATCTCCTTGGCGGCGTTATGTGGGGTGCGGTAATGATGGGGTTATGAGGAGTGGCGCAATGTTATGCGATGAGAAGGAAGGTATGGTGAACATAGACCACCATGTCAGTATGCTGTGATGGCTGGGCTATGAGGAGTGGCGCAATGTTATGCGATGAGAAGGAAGGTATGGGGAACATACTGTCATGTCAATATGCTGTGATGGTTGGGTTTCGAGCAGTGGCGCAATGTAATGCGATGAGAAGGAGGGTATGGTGAACATGGACCGTCATGTGAGTATGGTGTGATGGTAGGGTTATGAGGATTGGCGCAATGTTATGCGATGAGAAGGAAGGTATGGTGGGGAAACATAGACCATCATGTCAGTATGCTGTGATGGTAGCGTCCTGAGGAGTGGCGCAATGTTATGCGATGAGAAGGAAGGTATGGTGAACATAGACCATCATGTCGGTGTGCAGTGATGGTGGGATAATGAGGAGTGACGCAATGTTATGCAATGAGAAGGAAGGTATGGTGAACATGGACAGTCGTGTCTGTCTGCTGTTATGGTGGTGAAAGAAAGAAAATACCTTAACATCGATGTCCTTGTAATGTTGATGTAAAAATGTGTTGTAATGCGAGAGTTGGAAGGGAGTTACGATTATCATTGACGGCCATATAATCATGACTGCGAGGGGAATATGTCCTGTGAGGAACAGATCAATCATGTCCATGTATGCCTGTGATGCTGAAGCTGTTTTCCAAAGCGTTGTGATGACGGGATCGAAGACTAGTTCTTATTTTGATACTGGGAATTTTTTCGCTGACGGCCAGGCCAGTTGGGTCAACTCGCGTTGTGTCATCTGCATTCCCGCCTTGCTGCCACATTTGCCAGTCGTATCCCGTCTCGGCTTCGCGTTCGAGCAGATAATTCGGCCCACTAAAAGCTGCTTGAGATACTTGTCCACTCTACTGTTCAGCTTCAACTTTTTTTGTTATTGCTGTCAATTGCGGCCCCTATTTGATCTCACGTATTTCCATGGGCATTGGATTGAATAATTGAGGTGAAACTGTTGAATGCCACGGCTCGCATTAGTTGAGGACCCCCAACACGTGAAACTGTTGAAAATCACGGTTCGCATTATTTGAGATGGCCTGGCACGTGAAACTTGAATGCCACGGTTCGCAATAATTGAGGTGGCCTAGCACGTGAAACAGTTGAATGCCACGGTTCGCATTTATTGAGGTGGCCCGGCACGTAAAACATTTGAATGGTTTGCATCTTATTTTCGCCTATCAGTTGTCACCTTTCACATTCTGCCAATCTATGACAGTTTCTCATCCTCACTTTAATCTCTTAGTTTCATAGACATTGACAGAGTAACTTTCCACAATGTCCATGCGTTTATGACCATGAATTTTTCTAAACGTCTGAGTATACTTGAAAGCTTTCAATCTGTCATGATTCATTTTTCATCTCTGCAATTTTCAAGGTGAAGAAACCTTCATTGAAATGCTCAAGATCCTCGAGATCTTTCAGTTTATGTGGGATCCTGATAGGAGCGCAATGCACAATAACTGGTTGGATTAGTGGTTTTTCAAAGCGTCTTCACGGTTAAAAGGTTCCCTGGCCTTGGAACACCATCTCCTGCCACTAGGCTCGACATGGCAAAGTTTTCATCTAATCATATTTTTTATGTTTTTTATATTAGTATTTCAAATTCAAATTGGTTGAATTGCATTCGGTTTTCACGAGCCTACTTGAAGATTTTTTTTAGATTAACTGAAACCTTTTCCACATCCTTTACTATGCCTGGGACGTGGCATCGTCAGCAATGAAGGTGACTCATGAATGTGGACAGTTTTTGTTCAGATCATTAGCAATTACTAAGAAGAGCAGGGGGAAAGTACAATGCCTTGTGAGACCTAACTTGAGTTGTAATGGTGCAAGGTTTCTCAATGTGCTACCACACTTCGGAGTTCTTCATTGAATAAAAAGATTGGATCCATTCATGACCATTTTCTTGGATACCAATGTTATGCAGTTTTGATAATAGCCTACTGTGATCTACCTTTTGGTTCATTCTAGATAAATCACATCCACATTTGATCCATTACACTCCAAACATGTTGCTTCGAGTCGAGCTATTAGGTTTTTTTCAATACAATTTTCATTACTCATTCCAATATTTTGATTACTGTGATACCAAGTAAATTGGTTTGTAGTTTGATGAACT
This sequence comes from Gammarus roeselii, assembly GCA_016164225.1. Classification (NCBI taxonomy): domain Eukaryota; kingdom Metazoa; phylum Arthropoda; class Malacostraca; order Amphipoda; family Gammaridae; genus Gammarus; species Gammarus roeselii. The sequence continues at coordinate 18,645 of SDVV010000233.1, read as the reverse complement.
TGTGAGATTACCTTCTTTTGCTAGAGGGAAGAGAACAGTAAGTTCCATTGCATGTGAAATATCAGAATTGTTCTAAGATTTCTGTTACAACATTTGTAGTAGTCTTGATATTACCTTCTGTCCTTGTTTCAATAAAATTGCAGGGATGTCGTCTGGCCCGCGTGCCCAATTGCTACCTATGGCATCGATAGTTGTTTGTAGTTGCAGAGATATGAATGTCGAGAACCACTAAATGTAAATTTTGAGGCGGTCTCGAAATTTTTTCTGAGTACTCTCTGAGATACTAAATAAGCGTTTGTAACTCAATAGTCCACTCATTGCTTTGTGTTTATCTACTTATTAACCAGATTCATCAATTGTGGGGCCAATTTCAGTTTGGGAGGTAGATATTTTGGCAGCATTTAAAAAATAAAATGTCGAGTATTGGTTTCAATTGCTTGCTTATTTGTACTTCTTCTTATGAAAGTTTGATTAGCGTTTCATATGAACCCATTTTTTTCTTTTTTTCTGTATCTAGAAGTGTTTTCTTCTTTGTTATGTACATCCAGTTCAATTGCTCCTTCATTTCTTTGTAAGCGTTTTCCTCTGAGTAATACGTAAATCTTTTGGGTATTTTTTTAAATACTTTTTGGCACATGTCTTAGGCCCACATGCAACACCACATCATCAAAATTATAATTTTTTGCATCCTACACATTCTTCGGTTCGTGAAAATGTTGTTTCCCATTAGTGTTAGACAGTGTCCATGGGGTTAATTTATCCAATTCATTTCACCAGTGATGAAGTTTAACTGCAGCTAAGTCAGGTTCTTCGAACAAATTATAAATTGGGGTTCCTTCTCTACATGCCTGCTTTTCGATCACCTTTTGGTCTGCCAGCACAGTGTCATTTATACCTTGATGAGAGATACCTTAATGAATTCACAAGCCATAGATCCAAAATGTTTCTAGTCTGTGCAAGTTTTTCAATAACTTGTGTAAGATAGTATTCACTGCTGAATGTAATAGTTTTTAGCTTGATTTGTAACGTGTGGTATTGCAAGTGCTAATTAGATAGGTACACGGTGCAGTCGCTTGGTCACCTTTTTGCCATCTGATGAATGGAACATTTAAGTCACTGCAGAGAAATATTTAAATCCAGCCTGATTATTAGTTGACATGTGTGTTTGAAAATTTTTCAGTGTATTTCAATGTATACATTCTCACTGCCGGAGTGTTCTATAGCTACACCGTAGGAATATTGTTTTTTAGTGGTTTAAGTTTAACAGCGACACCGAGTAATTGTTATAAAATTTCGATACTTCACAGCTTTGCAAGTAGGTAGGGCGATGATGATGTTTGTGGTAGTCGCCTTTCTCGCCCTGTTGCAGTCGCCAGTTTTCGGAAATAATGGATGAGTTCGATCAAATATGTCACCGTTGATGGCCGGAATTAGCGATGCCTTTCACACCTATAAGGCGGTGGGCTGACTTCCCTAAAGACGATATGCTGGTCTCAGGCGCCGGCATCGTAAGTGCGAACCTGTTGCGACACGCGACTCGCGAAGACCACGTTCATTGGATACCGTACTTAAGTTCGGCGCACATAAAATTTGTGCTCGCCAGTATCTTGACGCACTCTGGCTACGCCCTCCATTGTTGAATAAAACTGGGTTCACATACTCGACAGTCACTTCAATTTCTTCCAGAACTTAGCCATCGGATTTTGACCAAATTTCACATCACTAACAACGTCAGAAATCGAATTGCCTGGTTTTGATTTCAACATCCTTTTAAACAGTTTGCATGCTTTATGCTTGCTAATGTGACTGAGGAATCGGTTATTTGTGTCTCTAAAAAACTTGACACGCACTATCTCGATGCAGGGCTGTCGAAAACAAATTATAAACAGACCCTGTTTGTGGAGACCTAGCTACTTGCACCAGTAAATTATGTCTAAAATTTCGCTTCTCAGTTTACGTTCCGGTGCCGCTTCAACTTGTATATCTTGAATGAGGATAAAATTCAGTCAAATACAAAAGGCGAAGCAAGTCTTATAATGACGTTAGCCCTACTGGTTTGCCTTTCTGTCTTCGCAGATATGGGACCTTTGTCTCGGCCAGAACAAGTGAAGTTGAGATGCTCAGCCTGGCACCGCTCAGCGATTCGAGCATGTGGAAAGTTGACTACTTGCCATCTGTTGAGACGCGATGTGTGCATAGCTGCGTTGATTACATTACTAATGTGAAATTCTACTTGCGGCACGGGGATTACTCACAAGTTGTAGGAGAGTACTGTGACCGCAGTGCTATCATGGGACAGCACACCTGTCACATGATAGCATATAGTATTTCTGAGTAACAACTTCAGATGTTGGTCTCGACCCCAGGAGTATTCCCTGCCGGGTTGTGCTGAGACTCGAACGCTTGCCTGATAATCCGAGGCTTCATGGCATTCGGAATCAACTTGGGTCAGATTACAAAGGGTTGGATTACAAAAGTTCTTCCTGGCTGAATAGTTACCATAACTTGGTCAAGACTTTGCATCTTTTGTCATCAGTATTTGACAACTATGCTAATACCAAGTTTTTTGTAATGCTATGATTTGAACTTCATTTGGTTTTTCATCTTTAGCCAAGTCGATCGGCTTTGCACGTTCCTTTCGTTGCCTCGGCTTTGTACGTTACTCAAAAGCGTCGGAAGGGAAGTTTGCATACTGTCACGGCCGTTTCATACGGGGTTTCATGAGCCCCGTCATCACTCTTAGCAACCGAAGAAAGGCACCGCCGCTGTAGGTCTTCTCATGCTTCTCTCCGTCCGTCTATTCTCAAGTATTAGCAGAAAAGGTGATACGAGGGGTCGGCTGCCTTTCTTCTAGCCTGATCGATATTGAAGGCATCCACGAGGGCAGCCTCCCACCCCACCCACCACCCACCTCTCTACAACCCTTCTCATATGGACGAAGTCAACTGCTTGATGAACTATTGAGCCGATGAATGTTTTTCAGCTGCGTTTAATTACGTCAATGCATTAACAATTAGCCGTGGCGAAGTTCTTTGAATTCTGTATCATAAGCATTGAAGTAGGTATCTCGAATATGGAAGACAGTAGACCCCCGTATTTGGTCAAGATGAGCTCACCGTCAGTACGGCAAGTTCACTACATGATCGTGTTGAGTTTTTCTACATCAGATCTGACCTTGGAGCCATCTTCGATTGTCTCACCGGTTCTTCACCCCATCGGCTATTGGTGGAAACAGGCCGACAACAAACAAAAATTTGAAAAATGTGTCGATCACTACGAGTGAATTTTAATTTCAGTGGAAGTAAGTAATAAGGATTTAGCAAATCGTGAGTTGGATCTATTGAATTTTTTTGAATCATAAATTACTAATTACTGTTTCATCGTTTGGCCATCTCCTTTAATATCACTCCTGTGCGAATGATGTCTAATGGTCGTGTTGCATGTGAAGCTCTGCGTATGTTAAGCCGAGGCTGCACACAGTGGCTTCACGAAGTGTTCGTATATTCACAAATAATGTATAAGCTACTGTGTTCGGCTTACTGCTCAATCGATCCAGATCCACAAGTGTTATCTGCAGTGTAGCTAATAGTGTTCGACCCTAAATCATGGGTAACTGCTACCAGGTGTGAACTGGACACCCTACAGTAATAAAATTCAATTCTGCTCCAGGATAGGAAATGAACCACGTGGGTGTTGTCAAGGTTTTTATGGCCGCGATGGTTATCAATATTACTTGTCAGTAGGCGAGTATATCAAAATTGCAAACACGGAGTTCAACTACGGGTCTCGTTTTAAAAATCCTCCAGGCTTAGTTTGAAGAAATTTTTATATGTTTTTCGCGACTGCATCATTTCTGTAACAAAGATGCATCCGTATTTTCTGTATACGTTCATCTGAAACGAGGGTCTAGGCTGAAAAAAAGCTGGAGTCATCCTTTTAGAGGCTACTGGAATTGTAGGCATTCATGGTTCAGTGTGCATATAAACCGCATCTATTGTATAAACATATAAACCGCATCTATTGTAGAAACTGTATAAGCTTTCATGGTGTAGTGTCATCGGTGTATTATTCGAAACAGTAGATATACAAATGCAATGTTATGCCTACGATGATTAAACAAAGTCAACCTCAACGGCATTTGAACCCGTGACCGTCAAAACGCGAGGTGTGTTGCGGGTTCAAATCCCGTGAGGAGGTTTATAGTATGAACACATGTGTATTGATCGTGCCTTGTGCCCAATGATTTTACCTGTTTTCAAGGCACATTGAATCGTTATTCGGTCTTTACCTGCAGCCAACTGTTCTAAACCATATTGGAGAGGATGGCTCGTTTTCACTATGTTGGGTCCGTGTGACCTCTTTTGAGAGAAATAGTGATAGTAGCAGGAACTAAATCTGCTGTGTGTCACCGACAATAGTAACAGTAAACTAAGGTGTGATGTCATTTGCATTCTTGGCTTCCACTACCTCCCCCCCCTCAACCTTTCCTCCCACGAAAGGTGCCAGCCACCGCGAGTGTCGTGGCAGGGCGATAGGTCACTATTTTGGGGCTCTGAGGCTTTGGACCCCTCCCCACTACCCTGCCCCGTCGGGTAGGATGCGGCGGCGGCAAACACGCACAGAAAGAGCGGGAAAAGACCACACAGCACATTATATAAAGCTGCAGCAGACAAGTACTTCGCTGCAGAAGACTAATATACCTCGCTGCAGCAGACTTATACCCCTCTGCAGCACGCTGATGCCCTGCTGCCACAGATTTAATACCCCGATGCAGCAGAATCAATACTCCGGTGGAGCACACTAAATAACACCTCTGCAGCAAACGAAGGCCTTAAACCCACTGATCTCTCAATCTGCATCGGACAAGACGCGTCGTACGAGCTTAGTGAGTTTTGGACCTTCTGCCCGGCCGAAAGGAAAAAACTTTATAATTTTGATACATGCGGCTGTGATGTTTGATTTGAGAAACATTGGAGGAACCGTTTTCGAGATATCGCCTGGTGAGATTGACTGTTCGTGACGTCGTGAATTGTTGTTCGCCCGTCTACGAGAACGAGAGTCGAGATCAAACCAACACAAATAAGGAAAACAGGATAGCACGCCATGAGCCCTTAATTTATTGAAGTGACATCTCTGTTTATTGCTGATCACTTTGTAGCATACCGTACATTTCTCTGCACCGTATCGAAAAAGGCCCATTCACCCCATAGCAGTCCGCTGCAATGGAGTAGTTCATCTACGCTGCTGCGGACGAGTTGCCGGTGCCTACCTACTGCTGAAAGGAGATATAAGTGGTTCTGTTGAAGTTCTTACCAAAATGACATTCAAAATATTTTCTGATAACATCCGAAACAATCATGTGAATACACCAGTGATGATGTAAGTAATAACATTTGAATATATTTCTCGTGATAATTTTTCGTGTTATGACCGAAATGTTTCGCGTTGAGAAACCCGTTGGTAGGTTTCAGTCATCTGGAAGTACCTATGGATGCTGTGAACATTTCTCTTTTCTCGACAGCTGCGCTACTTATGATATAATTACCGTACTCCCTGGAAGCGATAGAGGCGAAGCTGTGTAACAAAGGGTGCAATAATGCAATTGCCGCTGCAACTTGGGACGAGGATGTACTGTTCGTCTAATTGAGCTGCAATTACACAGTTATTCCAACTATTGTAGATGCTGCCTTGTCTTGAAGCTGATATGACCTAAACGTGGATATTCGTTCAACCATGACAATCCTACTGTTATACTCGTAACGATAGTTTTAGTTGAATACTTTCTAGCATCGACATGGCACTACGTCTAATACTCTTATTTGGCACCTTTTCATCTAGCATCTTATTGCACAACTTCTCACTTAGTATTACTAGCTGAAACTCTTAACGACTTCTTCCTGACTTCATTGAGCGTTGAGGCGGGGACTTTTTTTGTATCAGACATACGTTCGTGGAAAATTTGCGCTTGTTTGATCGTTGCCAAGGTCCGTGAGCAATTGTCTGGGTCTGTGGCCCTGCCAGCTGTCTACTGGTGAGGGTGTGGTGGTTGGTAAACAATGTTCCATTGTTGACGCGGCTAACCGTGTCAATCGAATATAGCAGTCGTGATGCTGGAATGCGAACTACCGGTGCTCAGTTGGCTGTAACGACGCAGACTGGACAGTAGTCAAAGCCGAGTATGCGTTCTTGCTGCATAAAAGACTGCTCGGGTGCACACACTGACCCCTCACCCTCCTCGCACCGACGACTTGAGAGAGGCCTGTCACGAATCATGGTCTGAGGAGGAGATCTGCTCAAGGTGGACCTTCTTGACTCACGCACGACGAAAGGCAAAGCTGTTGTGTTCTGCAGCCTCTCTGGGACGGTGACAGAAGAACGGGTCTTTAAATTCGCGGGAAAGAAAACAAATGTCAGAATTACAGTTGGCATTGCCCAGAACATAGTAAAAAAACTAATACGAAGCTATAAAAGCAGTTTGTTAGTAAAAAAGACAAATACAAACTCTTGCGAAGCAGTTTGTATCATATACACACGACACAATTTATCTAAAGTGTGTGTCCGGTGTTGCAACCTTACATTTCAGAAAATTCTCCCGCTGTGTTTGTCAAGATCAACTTTTTTCAGCGTTCTAGTGAACTGCCGAGTTTAACGTTTACTTGACCGATAATTTATGTTTTTCAAAAACTGTTGAAGGTTACTCATCCCTGAAAGGTGCGCTCAATATACACCAGCACTTCTTTCAATAACTGTTGAAGGTTACTCATCCCTGAAAGGTGCGCTCAATATACACCAGCACTTCATTCAATAACTGTTGAAGGTTACTCATCCCTGAAAGGTGCGCTCAATATACACCAGCACTTCATTCAATAACTGTTGAAGGTTTCTCATCCCTGAAAGGTGCGCTCAATATACACCAGCACTTCTTTCAATAACTGTTGAAGGTTACTCATCCCTGAAAAGTGCGCTTAATATACACCAGCACTTCATTCAATAACTGTTGAAGGTTACTCATCCTCGAAAGGTGCGCTCAATATACACCAGCACTTCATTCAATAACTGTTGAAGGTTACTCATCCTTGAAAGGTGCGCTCAATATACTCCAGCACTTCATTCAATAACTGTTGAAGGTTACTCATCCCTGAAAGGTGCGCTCAATATACACCAGCACTTCATTCAATAACTGTTGAAGGTTTCTCATCCCTGAAAGGTGCGCTCAATATACACCAGCACTTCTTTCAATAACTGTTGAAGGCTACTCATCCCTGAAAAGTGCGCTTAATATACACCAGCATTTCAGATTGCTACACCTTCTATACCCCCACCCGGATGCTGTATCCACTACGAGGCCCTTTTTCTCCAACAGCAGCTGGTTCGGGCCAAGGAGCACACATACTCAATACATCTGGTTCCAGGCTGTGTGATGCTTTCTCGAATGCACCCATACAAATGTCACATTTCTTGAGTGGTGTAAAGTATTGACCGATCATTGATATTGGTTGTCACAATACGCCAGGCCGGCTTGTTTATGCAGGCCTGTGTGTTGCCCTGACGTTGGTCATTTCTTGATGGTCCCTTGAACCAGCTGCCATCGTAATAACCTAATCTTGGGCGGCCATCAATCACCACCTAAATGACGAATGCTGCTAGATAATGGTAGGCTGTGCTTGCAAGGTATGTTGTAGTGTAATGACAATGACCGCCAGATAATTGTAGGCTTTGCTTGCAAGGTAAGTTGTTGTGTGACCAGTGAACCGTATCGGTTGTAGTCGATCACCGTCGTAAAGTTTATCCAAGTCGTTGCAAAGGAAACGCTTCAGCGCAAAGACATGTTTTCAAGTTGGCATTCAAATGGCCTTTCTCCGATTGTTTGAGTATCTGCAATTCTGGTTCAGTATATCTGGATATTAAACAATCAAAATCGCATTGCAAATCTTTGAAATAGTTTTTTTTGTGTCAAAAGTCGCAGTGTTGGCGTGACCCAAGTCTCCAGAGACTGACGAACCAACATCAAAGACATGGTACACCAAACAAACGCTCAGACAGGGGGGGGGTAGATTCGTCCGAGCGCCTTCTGGTTTACTATTTTAATAACTGTTTACTATTTTAATAACCACAAGTCAGATTTAGGTTACCTAGAAAGCTAGGAAGAAGGGAAAATCGTCTTCAATTTAGTATGGCAGCCTAACCGTAATCATGTGTTGTCCAGCTGGCAGGATTGTACTTAATTGTCCATCTAGCAGGTTTGTACTACCATTAAATTAATACAACTAAAGATTTTACGTCAATTTGAAAAATATAGTTGTGCTGCCACCTAGCGAGCGGGTCTGAATCCGATTGACAACTTGGAATAAGGTTAGGGGTCTGAGACAAGGCTGCGTTGTCTCCCTGGCTGTTCAATCTCTACATGAATGGAGTGGTCAGGGAGGTAAGCGCTATGTATTTGGTCGTGGCTTGGAGCTGCTGGAAACGAAAGAGCGGAGTTGGCAGTTGAACCAGCTACTGTTTGCGGATGATACGACACTGGTGACATATTCAGGGCAGAAGCTGTGTAGGCTAGTGTCAGAGTTCAGTAGAGTGTGTTAGAAAAAGCTTCGAGTGATCGTGGGTAAAAGTCAAGTCATTCGATGCTCGAGGAATGTCGATGCTAGCGGAATGTCGATGCTAGCGGAATTAGTGTCCTCCTTAATGGAGAGATATGGGAGGAAGTTCAATGTTTTATGTATCTGGGCTCCCATGTGGAGTAGACTGATCTAGTGGAAACTGAAGTCGAGACACGAGTGAAGGATGGGTGTAAAGTGTTGGGTGCACTGAAGAGTGTAATGAGCTGTAGGACGTTGAGGATGGAAGCAAAGAGAGGGCTGTATGAGGATGTAGTTGTTTCAACTGTTCTCTACGAGGCTGATACTTTAGGGTGAGAGCAGAAGAGAGGAGAATGTTGAATGTCTTCGAGATTAAATGTTTCAGGAGCATGACTGGTTTGATGCTGAGAGATAAGATCAAAAACGACGTGGTGCGAGCTAGAACGTAGATGATGAAAAAGTTGAAGGACAGTGTTGATTCGCGTGTTTTGAGATGGTTCGAGCACATGGTGAGGATGGATAAAGGAGATTGGTGAAAAGAGTGTGAAAGGCAGAGGCGAGTGAACGTAGGCCTAGAAAGAGACCGAAGTTTGGGTGGATGGACAGTGTAAAGCAGGCGTTAGGAAGGAGTGACGTGAATGTTGAGGTAGCGAGAGAGTGTGCAATGAATAGGCATGAGTGGAGAATGTGAATGGATGATTTTTGACGCTGACCTGATTAGCGTTCTCGGCCTTGGCATCTTGTTGAAATACGGGATGGTCGTGGGCGGGGGTGGGCGACCATCATGATGCTGCAGGAGTAAACCAGCCATGCTGTCGGGCCCTGCTGCCGACACTGACCTCGGACCGCACTCATGATCCGGAGAGTGTGTTGTGGGGTCTCCCGGCCGGACCCTTTAGCACAAAAGAGCTAACGTGTGCGTGCGAGTGTGAGTGTATGAGAGGGGTGCCACCCCTCTTTTCTGGGGAATTCGGCCTAGTGTATGTGTCTAAGAGCCTGCTCATCTTGGTGTAGCTGTTTGTCTCTGCTAACATAATTCAAAGGACTCTACAGAAGGACGACTCCAGATACTTTGACTTTTTGCCACAACAAGATTGGGCAAATAATTGTATCAGCTGAGAAGGTGATGGAACAACACCCGACGTGAATGAGTAATAGGACATCCAGCGACCTCGTTGTGGATACCGTTTTTTTTGTCTGTGCCTCACGTTTCGCCAAAGTTGAATTCGTTGGAATCCTGTTGCCATAGTTCGGTCAGCGGTGTTATGACTCATTTGTGGTGGCGCTGTGGACACGACTAATTGAACTGAGGCTCTTATGACAAGGAAATATCAAGTACGGTTCGTTAGTACTTTTAATTTTGGAAACCATTATTATTCAATGCGGCGTCAGCAGCACCATTATCTACTCGGACCCTCAAAGTTAAAAAAAAATCACAAGATGTTGATTTAAGACTGCAGCGCGCCTGGGTCCGTCAATCGAAGTGATGAATTGATCTGTCACCGAGTGAGTTTATTGTAAGCGGAACTTCAGCGTGCAAGTCATCTATCATTCCCGAAAAGGCTGCCAAATGCAGGAGGCAGTCGTGTGCTGAAATCTCGGCTGCATTCCTCCAACACATGCCATGTTGCACGACGTGCTCGTGTGTTTGGGGTGTGTTGGACCCTAACACCTGAAGGCATGTCATCTCTGCACTCATTATCTGAAGTGTGAACCTACCTGAAGTGAGCAACTGCTGCACTCCCGTATATATGGGACACGAATTGAATATCTTATTGCTTCGTGGTATCGAATTTTATGTAAGACCCCTGTTCAGTATTAGATTGGAATACCTTCAGCGTAAACTATTCTGGTTTTTGGTGCTACTATGAAAGTTTTTTTACTTGAAATTAAACGACGGTAAATGGGTCAAATATTCATAGTCCTTTTTCAACTTTGAGATTTATGTTGCCTATATCCTAAAGCATAGTAAGCACACTCGGAACATCTTTATTACAACTGTTGCATTGATGTTTGTACTAAAACACAAACATACCTGGCTGCCTCACCAGCTTCAACAGATATTAGCCCTCTCCTACCCACCATCATGGTGCAAGCAGATAGCTGTTACCCTCCACGGAAAAGTAGCTACCCTTGGACGTAGGTGGTGAGGGAGTCATCTCAGTAGGTGTAGTATCCACGCCACCAATCTCCTCCAACACGTTTGCTGAATGACTGCGCCATCGCATGTTGATGTTGAGAGGCTGGGATGGGAGGTAAGAAGAGGGAGGAGGGGCAACTGACTCGTTCCAAGAGTAATTGCTGGAATAACCCACGAGGTGTGTGCCGTTTAGCATCATGGCGTATTCTACTGCACCACCAGTGTAGGAAGGGAGGTGCTTCAGTGTAGCCTGACCCTTGTGTGTCTTCATGCTGTACAATTCAGTCTCAGTCCTTCCGCCCAAATTATCTGCATGCGACGACATGCTCATGCAGTCGAGATAACCTGCCTTGCTTTCTGTACCAATGCGCTGCAAAGCCCGCAGTTCCTCATGCACTATAATATACCAGCTGATATAGTATATTAGTGCATGAAAAAATAGTACATCCCGCCTGTCAGTAAATTGCCAACTGCTGCGGTGCGCACGATTATTTCGTTCTTGGCCGTTTAATCTAAGATACTCAGATTGTCATAACTGTCGTTTATAGTCTAATTAAGGTCATGTTCTGATCTAACGTATTCTAAGCGGGCTGTCGGCTACACACATTCATTTATAGTCTACACATATACGCTGTAAACGTTGTCCATTGTTACCTGCACGTTGCCGTTTACATACAGGGCGCAGTTATGGACTGCCTATATACTGTCGTTTATGCGGTCTGCCTGTATGCTATTATTTTTTGCCGTTCTCCTGCGGTTAACCTTGTGTTTTTTGTTATTTGTTGTAGCTATTTCATTATGCCATCATTTGTTGTAGCGTAGCGAACAATTCTCGTATTCTATCATTTTCGATCCACCGTTATGCAGCCGTTTGTGATCGAACATTATGCTCTCATGTATGGTCAACCCTTTGCTGTCGTTCATGGCTCACTCTCATGCTGTTGCTCAAGATCCACTCATACGATGACGTAAAATCAGCAACCTTTACGGGGTTGTTTTTATTCCACTTGCCAACACCTATGCTCCCATTTGTGGTCTACCCGTTGTCGTTTATGACCACCCTATATTGTTACCGTCCACCCTTATGATATTCTTTGTGGTACACCTACGCCGGCTTCCATGATCTATCCTTCTGCTTGCAACTCAATTCTTATTATGGCTCAATTTTTTTTAGCATATCTACTGTACTCTTTCGCAATACCTTGGGGATTTGCAATGTCAGTTTCTTAGAAACTACCAAATAGTTTGAGACGTTATCCGGAGTGTTTTTAGATGAGACGAACGGCATTCGTGATTTTTTTTCAGTATTGTTTGTTTCAAATTATAATATTCATCTTTGTAACGTCATTGCAAAACGATTTAAAACGTCCAGGCTCGCTCCCAAACACGTACAAAGATGGCTTATATTTCAACATCAAAGGCCAACAAATCAGAAACAGCTCGAACTGAATTGCTGATATTGTTGATTTTATTTATAGCAGGTTGTCGTGGCCAGAACCATACAAGAACGTTGCGTGTTTCTAGAAACGTGATGATGAAGCGATCAAGATAGTACAATTTTCTTCATGACTGACATTTTTAAATCGAGTAACCTATGCTATCGTCGAGCCAGTGCCGTCAGCTTGTAAAACTTGTATATACTTGTATGCAACGCTTGCTGGCCGGTTGATCCGTCAAGTCTGGGACTGATTTGATGATGCTGCCACATCTGGTCCTGTTATGGACATGATTTGGCAGCATCATGGATGTACAACAAACCGATGCACCAGTAATGCGTGAAAAGCGAAATGTTTCTTCTCACGTTGCCATACTCAGATTGAATTTAGTCATCCGTCTCGCGGTTTGAGTATTGGAAGGTCAATTCAGAGGTAGTGGTTCAAAAATTGCTACTCCATGAGTATCGGCAGATCAATTAGAGTTAGCGATTCAAAATTACTAATGTAGTTTTAACGGATCAAAGCTGCCGGTTCAAGATAGCTACTCCATGAAAATCGACATCAATTGAGTTAGTAGTTTCTAAATACCCCTGAGTTTCGACGGAACAATTAATTATTCAGTGCTAACGGTTAGGAACAACTTCATGAGTATCGGCAGATCAATTCAGTGCTGTTCAAGATCACACCACACACCTGGCGACATGGCAGACACTGTTATGTGTCTGCCATGTCTATTGGCAAAATAACTTATTTACCAATTGGCAAATTTAGTTATTTTCTCCACTCTGAAAATATAACTTGTTACTTTTCTCGTATCACTCGTAACACATCGTTACGAGTGATGCAAGAATAGTCTTCTATATTACCCCCCACCGTGCGAGTTGGGCATTTTCATAGAAGCGAAACTAGTTCATAAATGTATACAGCCTCAGTTCAAGTATTTTTAGGGCATCGAACTTTGGGTACTGTTTCTACGGGAATACCTGGCAATGGTTACTTATTCCTCCCACATGCTTCCTTCTTATCCTATTTCGAATATGATGTTATTGTCAGTTTGTTTTTCTATCTATTTCCCGCGTCGTAACGTTTTAGCAGCTCGTTGCTTGTGCACCTACGAAATGCTCGTAGTACAGGAAGATTTCCAGAACTCCCTCCCAGTTTCCTCCATCAGGTGAACACATGCTTGATTTAGTTCGTGATACGATACGCGCGTTTTGAATTCAACTAAACCCAGCTGTTCAATGAAATACCTCTATGATCTGGTTCTGCTTGCTCTCTTCTCGGCCGCCTAAATGATTGTCGCGTTGACGGTACATATTTTTGAATAAATATGGTGATATTTATATGTATGAACTTGATCGTATATTAACACGAAATTTAGTTGAAATATTGTTTGCCTGGACGTTTTTCCCTTTATTATCACCTATGTGTTCAGCAAATGCATTGCAGCTGCTGTTTTCATTGATGCATGGTGGTAAAAGTACAGCAGTGGAGCAGCAAGCTGCGCGCCAGCATAAACGTGGACCCGGAGCGAGGCTAGCCAGCTCGCTTGGTGGAACCCTGTGCGAGGCTACTGATATCGATGCGTTTCCTCCCTCCCCTTCTCATGTCGCTCTAGTGATGCTCGCTATGCTCTTCATATTAGTCGTGCACGTGATTCGTATAGATATCAATTGGTGTAAAATTGTATTGCTAAACGTTTTGATTTTGAAAAATTATATACTTGGTTTCTAACATGGAAACAACTTGAATAAAGAAACGGGATGAGTGATCGCGTCCGTGCGCGTGTGTATGTGTGTTGCTCCCTGAGGCCAGGGATGAGGGGGGGGGGAGGTGCTGAGCGAAGGGCGAGGTCTGGTGGGAACGGGGGAGAAGGGATAGCGGGAAGTTACGTACATCAAGTATTCATGCAAAAAGTCATGCACTTGAGGATTACTTTGCTCATGTGCCATACTGAAGTCATTAAACTTCTCTAGTGGATCTAGATAAATGTTGTATGGATTCGTTTCATGAGCACTAGAAGTAACTATGGACCACTAGATGTTGCGATAAGGTGTTGGTGAAGCAGGGGCTGGCTTGGAGGGTGTGCGGGTGAGGGGTGTGTATGGAGGCTTCAGACTGATGGTTAGGGGCGCTGTGTACGGGTTGCGTGTGCTTTTATAGTCATGTGAGCAGGCGTCGTGAATGTGTGTTCTAACATGTACGTATTTGTGGCATACACCGTCACCAACATCGCACGATACTTAACATGAAAACGCACATGTACGTTTAAAACTAAATACATTCTGTGCATTGTGTGACACTTTTGAATTAAGTCTTCACAATATCTGGTTCACTGTTTTGTTGTCGACTGTACATTTGAACATCCAGCGATTTTAAACCGTTCATCAACAACTCACTAACAAAATCTACCAGGACCTACCTGCACGTTCTATGTGTTGCAGGAGCTGGAGAGCCTCCGGTCAAATACTTCTCGAAGCCTGGCCTGGCTAGATTTTCTCCTCCTAGCATCAACTCAATATACACTAGTTCACTTTCAAAATGTTTCTATTTGCATCCGATTTCACTATCTCCTCACGACTTGCAGAGAATGTTAAAATAACGTTGATAAACGTTTGTATCCAGTAAATGGAACCTTGTGTTTAATCTCAATGATATTATTATCATGTGTACCTTAGAACGATATCGGTATCTACAGTGTACACACTCACATAATGTGGTAATCTGTGCATCAGACTCGCTGTGCGTATGTGCGGCTGGTCTGCTCCATGTGCGTTGCTTGTCGCTATGTCTTGTGTGTGCTGGTGGTGGTGTATCGTTCCACCGTCACCACTGCTGCTGCGACGTTGCCAAATATTTCACTGTTGGTCTGATGTGGTTAGGCCGGCGGCTGTTCTCTGCTGCGAACGCGGCGGTGCCACATCACCTTCTCACCCTCCTTCTGTGCCGTTGCGCCGAGGCTCTTGCCGTTGCTGTCACTGTTATTGTTACTGTCGCTGCTGCGGTGTTGGTGATGAAGGGAATGGTGGGGAAAGAAGCGCTCGCGCGCGCATTCGCAAGAAATTTTGACGCCAGGTTTCTAGTTGCCTTATTTGTTGGCTCGTTACTTCTGTTCTTTTCCTGGGTTCACCATGCAAGTTCTAACGAACACGGAGCCTGTCAATCTCGTGCTGTCTCATGCTCGGCATTGCACGTAGGCTGGCTGTGCAGGCCTCTCTCATCGATAGTGCAATCGCCCCTTGTCGTGGAGCAGTTTTCGAGAAAGATCCACAAGAAGGGCCAGAACGTCCTGCTTCGTTTGAGTGATGCTTAGTTCTATGTGTTCATGTAAGCTTGTGCTGGTGATGGTCTCATTACTTCTACAGTACTTACCTGTTTCCTTATTCATGTCTCTAATACCCTAGATTAATGTTCTGTTTGTGTTCTTATTCGTTTGTACGTATCTGTTTTCCTTTTCATGTCATGCAATACATTCGATGTTTCCTTCTTCTCTTCTATACAGTTCCGCATTTACTATATTTTCAATTCGCTCGAAATTCGTTGTGTATGTCTTGCAATGTTTACGATTGTAATCCTCAAAGATTTTTTCAGCTGTTGCAGGAATTTCAATGTAGTACTCATCTGTTAGCATAGAACTAAGAAACCTTTTGTGTAACTAACAATGTTCCTCCAATTACCTTATTTGATGGAATTGTACCATGTAGTTAGGCTGTATTATCATTGACATATGGTGTATTATAGTTTTAAGGCATACTTTGCAGAAAAACAGAATACCGCAAATCATCTCGTGATTAAAGGTTTTCATTTAACTTTCATTGTGAATGGCTTAACCTCACAAACTTATTCTCAATTATCTTGAATCGCGCGCTATTTAGAGCGAGTAGATGCAATAAATCTGCGTATAGATTCAATCTTTTTCGTATGAAACTCTCCCAGTGAATCAATCTTCAAATTTTATCAGCTGCCTATTGGAATCCTGTTTGTACGATTATCATGCATTTTCTTGAGCAGCTACCTTCGATGATATCATCAAAATTGGCAACAGCCTACTGCCGTGTGTGCCTCTCGCATTTCATTCCTGCATTCGTCGCAGCAGAGAAGCCATGAATCGACAGCTCCTTCTGACTCGTATAAGCCCTTCCTTATGTTGTGTCTCATGACATCACGACAGAAAAATCTTCCCTATTGATTTTCTGTGTTGCTGCTCCGAATACTAATTGTTGTATTGATTTTTATTTGTCAGGAACGAATAGGGGAAGGCAGGATGGTTGGGAATCCCTGCCGCTGCTTTGTAGTGGAGTTCATCGATCGATTAGCTGTTAGTTGAGGAAGGACGAAGGTGTACGGACGGATTAGCTCAATAGAAGATGTCGATCAAAAAGAAATGTTCTTGGTGGAACGGTTTCTTAAACTGCATACGTTGGATACACATTTATGAGTATCCAAGTATTGTACAGCGACCACTTTATTAGTATTGCCGACAATTTGTTTCTGATACTTCGCTGTGTAAAGCGTATCATTTATATCATATGCGTTACAATTATAGTGGTTCCCACTGATAAATGATTTTATTCTTTGTAAGGCACCCGTAATACTATCTTTGCACAACCGGACAGTTTATATTATAGGTGTAACTACACCACTTCGTTTCCAAATATAATGCTGAGCATAACAGGCGTTAGTCTCAGAATTTTTTGGCAACTCCTGTCTCGAAAGCTAGACAAACTTCGGTATCAGGATACCCACACGGAGATCCCTCCACGTCTCGTGTAGCGTTCGAGGTATTTGTCTTAAATCAGTGTTACCCTTGCTCAGTGGGGGATGAGCTCTAGTTGATGGAGATGCCACCAACTCCCGTTCACAGGCCTGATGTGGGAGATCCCTAGGTCTGCCGAGAATACTTATAATCGGACCTTTGTCTGCTTGCCCAAGGTATGTGCCATGGTCAGACTTACCCAAGGCAATTAAAAGTTATGTCCGGCACTTGGGCTTCTCCTTCACCATAACGTAGGATGGTTTCCAGGCACCACACAATGTACGAACCTGACTTGGGGTCTATTACCATCTTGATTCAACAACAAAATAGCGTAAAGTTAATTTTGGTTCGTTTCTTACAATTTTACTACAGGAACTCTTTACATGATAGACTTGAGGTGCTATGTACAGGTCGTAGACACAATCTTACTTCAACCACTACTCATATTTAAATTGACCTTCTTTGGGTCACCTCTTTCAAATTAACTTTAAAGATTACTTGTCTTCAAATTGACTTTCAGTCAGCAGTTACAAGCTAACTTCAAGATATTTTTAAATTAGGATTGTAAGATGCGTAGCCAATTTTATTTCTCCAAAATGAACTGTCGACGATCGCTGTATGGATCACTGGATGTATTTTGCCGTATTGTGTGGCCAGTGCATTTTCTGATGAACGGATTTTTGATAGGTATCCATTGAAAATATTATGTACAGTACCACGTCTCTGATGCTTTATTTACCACATGTTTTTTCACACCGAACTGTGATGTTTCCCCTAAGCCTCCCGAGGCAGATGCAACATACGTGCGCCTTTTAGGCTGAAAGGCAGAGGCCTTCCTGTAGAAAGGCTTGGGACAGGGACATTTTATCCCTCTTCGTGCCGGTCTGTTTACCCTTTTTTTGGAGGGTGGGCCTTTCCCCCGGTTCCTTGTTTACACCATGACAGGGAGCTGTTTACTCGTCTCCTCAGGACAGCATTCTTCGTTTTGGGGTGGGGTTACAGCACTACGTCATTCCAATAAGCCCTGTTACGTTGTTTCAGACGAGTGGGCATGTGGGCGCGATCTGGTGAATTCGTCGGCCAGGATGATTCACATCTCTTCAGGCTTATCTTACGGCGCTAAATTAACATCTCATCATGCTTATTTTACGGCGCTAAATTAACACATCATAGGCATGTCGTACGGCGCTAAATTAACATCTCATCAGGCATGTCTTAGCTACGTCGCTAAATTAACATCTCATCAGCCTTGTCTTACGGCACTAAATTAACATCTCATCAGGCATGTCATACGGCGCTAAATTAACATCTCATCAGGCATGTTTTACGGCGCTTAATTAACATCTCATCAGGCATGTCTTACGGCCCCAAATCAACATCTCATCAGGCATGTCCTACGGTGCTAAATTAACATCTCATCGGGCATGTCTTACGTCGCTAAATTAACATCTCATCAAGCATGTCTTACGTCACTTAATTAACATCTCCTCAGGCATGTCTTACGGCGCTAAAGTAACATTATATATATAGATATATATATATATATATATACATTTATATATATATATGTATAATATTTACATGTATATATATTCTATATATATTTATGTATATGTATGTATATGAATTATGTATTGTGTATATAGGTATATAAATAAATGTGTATATAAATATTGTATATATGTATATATTTATTTATGTATATGTATATATATATATATTTATTTATGTATA
>SDVV010000232.1:0-35740 GCA_016164225.1 Gammarus roeselii | reverse complement strand
CAGTTACGTCAGTATACACATCGTTATTTATAATTCGCATCGAATGCGTTGCAATTCTACGTGCACGTGTCTTCAATCCGTATGTCAGTGAACAATGAAACATATATGTTCAAGTTTATAATTATTTATTTTACATGGTTACAAAGGAACATTTACATATTAGGAACAGTTACATCAATCTATTTTCATCCTATTAGGAGCGGTTGCAGGGGGTTGCGTTCACGTCTTTTCAATCCGTATGACTGTGAACAATGAAACATAAATGTTCAAGTTTATAATTATTTATTTTACATTGTTACAAAGGAACATTTACGTATTAGGAATATTCTCATCAATCTATTTTCATCATATTAGAAACATTTACATATTAGGAATATTTAGAGAATAAAACCTGAAGACGTGGATGTACTTTTGTCATTCACGCGAGTGTACTCACCATTGACGGCCTCACCCGGCTTACGTCTCTTCGAAGTTAAATCCATGTTTACATTAGTATCATCATCCTCGACACATCGCTTCCTCTTTTTTGTGACGGTAGGTCCAACTTCAATGGATTTTTGGGGATGTCTGGATGGCCATAGGAAAGAGTTGCACACGCGTCAACATAGTACCGCTTGTTTTCGAACTTACTGAGGTAATTTCTGATAATGCGTACAGTTTGAAGCTGGCATGCTTGTGCGCGATTGTTGCGTATGGTCTCAAAGTGTGTGTATGTTTTCTGGTTATGGATGTCTCTGTATTGTTCATTTCTGGTTTGTGTCTGGTAATTGACACCCTTAGCAGCTGATATTGTGGCGTCGGACTCGAGTAACATACTGTAACACTTTGGTTGCAAGCAAATGATTTCACTCGGGTAGTCGTTGGCTGTTTCGCTTTTCAGTAGCCCCAGCTGTCCTTTCTTTGATTCATCATACAAGAAATGTTTTTGGGGTAGTTGGAGACGTCCATGTATTCAGCCAGATGAGCTTTCCGCATTTCTTTATGAATGTTGACCACACCTTTGAACTGGAGCAGCAACGAGTCTATTTCCGAGTAAATGAGCGGGACGTTGTCACCGTATTTGGGTTTCAGTGTGTCATAAAAAAAGCTGTAGACTTTTGCTTTAGCTTGTTCAAGCACATAGGACCCAACTTGGAATGAGTGAACCATTCGGATATTTTTATACAGTAGGACACTGCCGTAGGCAGTGTAGGTAGCAGTCAAGTGGCAGTATCACGGTACCACTGCCTCGCTAGCGTAGCGGTAATCGAATTCCATCAATCACAGTCTCGGGGTCAGCTGCCATCTCGAGACCCCCTTCACTCGACACCGCCCTCAAATCGCTAGATTTTATCTCTACGCGTCAGTTTACGGCACCATTAATTCCTCCCCGTATATATTCCATTCGAAATTTAGTCCGCTATCTGTTTGGAGCTGATGAAATATATATGTATATATCCACGAAACCTTAGGTAACCAAGTGCAATTTCAATTGCAGAGTATTTATCGCATTTTCAATGCAAGGCAGGAGGCGTTGTATTGCAATTCAATGCAAGCCATGTTGTATAACTGCAATTTGATTGTTAGGCATTCGAGTTGAATTGAGGATATTGCAAACAAACATTTATAAGCTATATTTTATTGATAATAAATTTCTTAACACATATATATTAGGGAATTACATGGGTTCAACATTTATACGAGTACACTCCGAAAATCGACGTAGCAACTGTACGAAACATAGGTAATAACTTCGACTGTCCGTCTGGTCTTATCTTTATCGGCGGTATCAGAGGTACTCGCCAGCTTTTTTATCGACGATAAGCATCATTTCTCGGCTGGAGGTGTTTTCTCATCATATTGGTGCAGGATTAATCATTTGGGTGTGTTTTTTTCTCTGGGTTATTGGGTTCTAGACGGCTGCCCTTAGTACGCTGTTTAGATTGACGGATACTTTTCAGAGTATTGGATGCATCACTTCAAAACCTATCCTTGTTATCAAAAGTATGTTTTTAGACTTCAGCAAACTTTTTCTCGACGCTGTTTTAATTATAGTTACATGTTTATGACATCGGATATTCTACGATTTTTTCTTGCTGCGCCGACATTCCCATTCATTATATTCTCGCAGATAACCGAAGAACACATAATTCTCCTAGCACTCAAACGTATGAAACACGATTCTCCATGTTTAATTTCCAACAATTTGGAAACAAAATCAGTTATACATATGATTTTATTGTACAATTTTACACTTCTTATTCATGATACCGTTTTATTATCCCATTTGATAATTCGGTTTCCTTCAACTTTATCAGGTTTTTCTTCACATGACATCTCCTCGGTATCACTGTCAGACGCTTCAATATCACTGCTACTGGTGTCCATACCACTTGATGTATCCTATGTTCTTCCCATTTTTTTCAATATTTTCCATTTTGTCTAAGGTTCTTCATACGTTCTGCGTTTTGTTGTTAGAGGTAAAGCACTTTTTTTACTGCTCGCACCTTGTTGAGCACAGTCTATCTCATTATTTTGGAAACCCAGGTCCGGTTTGATATGTTTTATCAATACGCCCTTTGCATCCCTAGAGCTTGTATATATCGTTATATCAAGATTATCATATTCAAGAGGATAATGACGTTTGGGATGACGCAAAAACCTGAACGTGGAACTTGATTTGCTTAATTTTATCTCCACACTGCAAATAACACATACTCCCGTGTTATTCTTTGCGTTAAAATATTTCCATATCAAACTTGGCGACATCCTTCTACAACGAAAGCAGACCGTTAACTAAATGAGAACAAATCTGACCCCAATTTATATATACTTTTATATGTATATACATGGTCGGTGCCGGCACCATGTAGATGTACACATATTTATGCGTATCAACAGGGTCGGTGCCGGCACCATTTAGATATACATACATTTATACGTATATACAGGGTCGGTGCCAGCACCATGTAGATTTACACACATGTATACGTATATACAGGGTCGGTCCGGCACCATTTAGATATACACACATTTATACGTATATACATGGTTGATGCCGGCATCATGTTGATACACACACATTTATATGTATATACAGGGTCGGTGTTGGCACCGGTGCCAGCACCATGTAGATATTCACACATTAATACGTATATGCATGGTCGGTGCCGGCACCATGTAGATATACACACGCATTTATACGTATATACAGGGTCGGTGGCAGCATCGGTGGCGGCACCATGTAGATATACACACACATTTATATGTATATACAGGGACGGTGCCGGCACCATGTAGATATACACACATTTGTGCGCATATACAGGGTCGGTTAACGTTTGTAGCAATTTACCTCTGATCTGTGATTTTCCATTAGAACAACGTCCCTTGCTTTTGTTACAAGATATTTAATGTTGAGCAGCTTTACGTTATGTTGGGTTAAAAAATCCAGTCATCCTAATCTAATCTAACCAATCCTAACCAAACCTAACCTAATCTAATTTGACCAAGAATTATGTGTCATCGTTCGAGATTTTTCGTGCTTACGTATGACATTCAGTCAGTGTTTTAGGATTTATGCATAACAAATATCTCCACTTGGCTCTACATTTTGATCTATCCTTTGCTGTTTTGATATACACTTCCAAGTTTGATCTAGCTATTTCATAAGATTCTTGATTTGTTTGACCTAATTCTACATCACTTTTAAATGTTATTCACACCCATCAAAACCTAACCTAACTATATATATGATATTCAGTCATTGATATGTACATATGAAGCCCTCCACACGACTCTAAATTTCATTTTAACATTTGTTATTTCGTTGTCACTCTCGACCCATATTAGTTGGCAGAGAGGCCCCATTTTCAAACTTAGATGGATTGAATGTTAAAAGTAATTCATATTTATACCTAGTTTCATACAAACGGACACATTGTCACACACTATGTTTTCTTAATTAACTTCAATATCTCCTGTCACTTTATCCTTTGACTACTTGCACCTCTAATTTATCTTTTCTTTCTTACAATTTTCATATTCTTGACGATGACTTCGTTTCAGATGTCGCCACACATTACTCGTGGATTTATGTTTATTCAATTTGAGTTATTTTCTTGCTCAAATTATAGACCCCTGTTACCCTTTTACATTCAAAAAACGGTGTCTCAAGATGTATCCCATCCTTCCACAACAGAATCACAAACTTGACTGAGCAAAATCTGATCGGACTCTGATTTATTATCCTACCAATCTGTAACACATCTAGATCATTTACCCCGAGATAGGTTTAGGGGCATCGTTTCACGCAATGAAACATATTCTTCTACCGATTTTGACAGTTAGATGTTACCTCAGACTGACACGATGTTTGCAATTCATTGCTTTACCTTTGAGTTTTTGGTTAATATAAACATTTGATTGAGGATTTACATAGTTCATTACGGTTTTATTAGTATTATTTACAGATCTTGCTGGATGCATCACTGCTTTCTACCTCGTTGTTCTGCTTTGAAACCGCATGGCTCGTACATCTTTATATACTCATCATTACTATGTTTCAGTTTACTCTCAAAATCCTTCATATACTCCATCATATCTTTGATCCAAATACTGAAGGCTGTTCCATTCCCGTGAGTCCATAAATGTAGTGCTTCTTCTTCGTGATCTTTAATTATTCGAATATTTCCAATTCAAAGTACTGCCGATCTTCATCCGAAAGAAATTGTTGCATATGATCCAGATTTTTTTTTTGTTCCTAGGTAAAATTTATTTTCCACTACCTCAGCTTTATTACACTTGTGAAGGTTTTCTGCTTGGATCATATCAATTTCAAAATTTACCTCCTTCTTTTCTTTGAACTCTGTTACACACAACTAAAATGTATCGAAATCAAGTACCCAAATCCTTTTTAATTTATTCTTCATCCATGTATGAATAATTTTCCCCACTCTTAAAATTCTTGTTCTACGCATTGTATAAAAGTGCTTTTTTCAACAGTACTAAATATTCTTTCGAACCAAGCTATATCATATTCGGAGATTTTTCCATCCAACGCACGTAAGCAAAATTTTGAGACGTGAACATTCATTTTTATTTATTCTAAGACGAAACGTACGTCTCCGCTTGTTCTCAACGTAACACTGACTCCAATCTCGGTATGCAGCCAGCTATTATAGTGCGATTTCATGTTTTTTCTGACTTAACATGAGGCCTAACGTTGCTTACCTGGGCCATCAATTGTATATATATATATATATATATATATATATATATATGTATGTATGTATGTATGTATATACATATATATCAAACAAATGATGTAATTTACTTATAAGAATGGATGAATTTTGCTAGATCAAAAATGGGAAGGGTGTATCAAAATGGCAAAGTATAGACCACAATGTAGTGCCAAGTGCAGATATTTGCTATGCCAAATCCTAAAACACTGACTGAATATCACACGTAAGCACGAAAAATCTCGAACGATGACACATAATTCTTGGTTAAATTAGATTAGGTTTGTTCGGTTAGGTTAGAATGATAAGATCTTTTAACCTAACGTAACGTAAAGCTGCTCCACATTCAATATCTTGAAACAAAAGCAAGAGACTTAGTTCAAATGGAAAATCACAGATCAGAAGTAAAATGCTACAGACGTTAACCGACCCTGTATATGCCAACAAATGTGTGTATATATACATGGTGCTGGCACCGACCCTGTATATACATATAAATGTGTGTGTATCTACATTGTGCCGGCACCGACCCTGTATATACATATAAAAGAAAATATAAATTTGAATCAGATTTGTTCTCATTTAGTTAACGGTCTGCTCTCGTTGTAGAAGGATGTCGCCAAATTTGATATGGAAATATTTAACGCAAAGGATAACACAGGGGCATGTGTTATTTGCAGTGCGAAGATAAATAAGGCAAATCAAGTTCCACGTTTGGGCTTTTGCGTCATCTCAAACGTCATTGAAAATGAACGAAAAATACAAGCTCTAAGGATGCTAAGGGCGTATTGATGGAACATATTAAACCGGACCTGGGTTCCCAAAATAATGAGATAAACAGTGCTCAACAGGGTGCGAGCAGTAAAAAAAGTGCTTCACCTCCAACAACAAAACGCAAAACGTAGAAAGATAGGGTGAGTTGGGGGAAGTACACCCAAACCTTTGACGAAATGGAAAATAATAAAGATATGTGAAAAATGTGGGATACATTAAGTGGAATGGACACCAGTAGCAGTGATATTGAAACGTGGGACAGTGATACCGAGGAGATGTCATGTGAAAATAAAACTGATGACGTTGAAGGGAACCGATTCATCGAATGGGATAATAAAACTATCAAGTATAAGAAGTGTAAAATTGTACAATAAAATCAAATGTATATCTGACTTAATTTCAAATTTGTTGGAAATGAAACATTAAGAGAGAGAATCGTGTCACATACGTTTCAGTGCAAGGAGTATTATGTATATTTCGGATATCTGCGGGAATATAGTGAATGAAAATGTCGGCGCCAGTAAGAAAAATCTGAAACTATTCGATGTCATAAACATGTAACTATAATTAAAAAAGTAACGTCGAGAAAAAGTTCGTTGAAGTCTAAAAACAAACTTTTGGTTACAAGAATAGGTTCTGAAGTGATGCATACAATTCTCCCGAAGGTATTCGTCTATCTAAAATGTGTACTAAGGGCAGCAGTCTAACCACAAGAAGACCTGAAAAAAACACCCAGACGATAAATCCTTCACCAATATGATGAGCCGCCACCTCCAGCCGAGAAATAATGTTTATCGTCGAAAAAGAAGCCGCCGAGTGCCTCTGGTACCGTCGATAAAGATATGACTAGAGGGGTAGTCGAAGTTATTACTTATGTTTCGTACAGTTGCTCCCATCGATTTTTGGAGTGAATAGTTATGTTCTCGTATAAATGATGAACTTATGTAATTTCCTAATATATATGTGTTAAAAAACATTTTATCAATTAAATATAGCTTACAAATGTTTGTTTGCAATATCCTAAATTTAACTCGAATGCCTAGTAATGAAATTGCAGTTATGCAACATGGCTTGCATTGAATTGCAATACAACGCCTCCTGCCTTGCATTGAAAATGCGATAAATACTCTTCAATTGAAATTGCACTCGGTTACCTAAGGTTTCGTAAATATATACATACATATGTCATCAGCTCCAAACAGAAAGTGGACTAAATCTCGAATGGAATATATACGAAGAGCGCAGCATCTAACCCTGAAACAGGGATTGATGAAATTCTGCTACCGCTACGCTAGCGAAGCAGTGGTACCATGATACTGCTACCTACACTGCCTGCGATGACAGTGTCCTACTGTAGAAAAATATCCAAATGGTTCACTCACTCCAAGTGGGTTTTTACGTGCTTGAAAAAGATAAAGCAGAAGTCTCTAGCTTCTTCTATGACACACTGAAACCCAAATACATTGACAACGTCTCGCTCATCTACTCGGACACAGACTCGTTGCTGCTCTAGTTCAAAGGTTTGGCCGATATTGACACAGAAATGCGGTAAGCTTCTCTGGCTGAATACATGGACGTCTCCAACTACCCCAAAATCATCCCTTGTACGATGAATCAAAGAAAAAACAGCTGGGGCTACTGAAAAGCGAAACAGCAATGACTACCCGAGTGAAATCATTTGCTTGCAACCAAAGTGTTACAGTATGTTACTCGTGTCCGACGACAACAAAATCAGCCGCTATGGGAGTCAATTACCAAACACAGGCCAGAATCAGACATGAACAATACAGAGTCATCCATAACCAGAAAACATACACACACTCTGAGACCATACACAACATTTGCGCACAAGCATGCCAGCTTCAAACTGTACGCACTATTATAAATTGCCTTAGTAAATTTGAAAATAAGTGCACTATTTCGACGCGTGCACAACTCTTGCCTATGGCTATCCAGACATCTCAAAAAAATCCATTGAAGTTGTACCTACCGTCACTAAAAAGAGGAAGCTATGTGTCGTGGATGATGATATTAATGTAAACGTGGATTTAACTTGGAAGATACGTAAGCCGGGTGAGGCCGTCTTCGGTGAGTACACTCGCGTGGATGACGAAAGTACATCCACGTCTTTAGGTTTTACACTCAGAATATTCATAATATGTGAATGTTCCTAATATGCTGAAAAAATATTGATATAACTGTTTCTAATATGTAAATGTTCCTATGTAACCATGTAAAATAAATCATTATAACTTGAACATATGTGTTTCAGCGTCCACAGTCGTATGGATTGAAAAACATGAACGTTTAATCGCAATGCATTCGATTTGAATAATAAATAACAATGTGTATACTGACGTAACTTTGAAAATATATACATACATACAATGAGAAAAGCAGATGGATTCAATCCAATACTATAGCTTTTGCTCTATAATACCAAGGAACCTACATAATACTGCATTCTCTTATAAAGAACATGTTGTCAAATCTAAGTATGTTAACGATGAAGCAGTGAAAGCACGTTAAAATTACAACGGTATCTACATCATTAAATAATACCCTAAATAAGTTAATGTTCGAGCAATAAATACTCGTTGAAATAACAGCGGTGCTGCGACACTAAATAATACTCTGTATAAGTATACTATTGAAAAGAATATATAGCTACTTCACATAGAATCAGATCGATTAAATACCATATACTATTAATAATAATTCAATCTTACACATACAGTCAATCTACTATGTACCAGGCTAACATTTCTGGCGGATATGGCAATTAAATAAAAATCTAACGGTAATTCATACAATAATACTTACCCTTCACAATACCGTTTTTTACCAAACCATCAATAACCATCAATAATCATAAACAATCGATAAAAATCTCCAGGGCCGTTTCGATGCACCAATCTCCAGGGCATATTCGCGCCTGGGAGACGCCAGGCATATTACGCAATATATCATAATAAAAATGTAATGTATCAGTATCAATGTGTTTGGTCACTTTCTATGCTAGTTTTGCTAGGGTGCCGTGGATAACCAATTATTGCCATATATGTCCCCAGGTCCCTCCTGACGTGTTTGCCTGCGAGTGTTCGCTGGAGACCCTCTACCTCGACTCCAATCAGGTGAGGGTACTTTGAAGACTCACTTCTTGTGTCTCCAAACATGTACGTCCAAGTAAAGCACTGCTAAGCCAATTTGCATATTCAAGTCACTATGCATGCAAATGAAAAAAAGTTAGTCAGGGTCTAACATGGCCATTTTCCTGTTTGTTCTGGCCAAGTGCTTGAAGGACATTTACTCTACCTTGCTAAAAAATCCCTGTCACTTTGAACGTAGTCCTGAAAAATGCTGGATGAAATAAATATAAAATAACATTTTGTGTTATTGAGGCGGAAGTGCGGCCAGCTCCTCTGGCTGTAATTAAGAGTAATATTTTTTTATGTCATTTGGTAAGTTAAACAACTTGCCATTTAAATTGAATTATTTGGGGAAACAAAATATCTTACTTAGTAAATTGGATTCCACATAGCATCAATAAATTGATGGGGACCACAGAGGACGCTTTGTCTAAAAATACCACTTAGTATATTGATAAATTTAGTCTAGACAGTTCCTGCCTTGGTCACACTGGTAGCCTCCAACACGAAGTCAATATACTTACATAGACACTATAGTTACAAAGATCAAAGTGTCTGTTCATTTTTTCAACTACCCTTTGATAGCGGCTTATGATTATTTGCCGTAGAATTATTTCAGTAGGAAATTGACGAACCTTTTCAGAAGATTTACGAGGACAGTCATTACAATATTGCTATGAGGAAAATCACTTGGGTGGCTCTTGTTCCTTTGATGTGAAGTAAACAGGATAAAATAGGCTCAAATGATTTTTTTAAAGTAGAGATCTGTTTCTTAGTTATGTAGCTATAATTAATGTCGTAACAGAGCTTGTAAACACTAAGGGAGCCTCGTCCTTTGCAGTTGGCGGAGCTTCCCCGAGAGTTGTTTCACTGCCACGGCCTCAAGAAGCTCTCACTCAGCGACAATGAGCTCAAGACGCTTCCGCAGGCCATGGCTGAGCTCACGGGCCTGCAGACGCTCGACGTTAGCAAGAACAGTGAGTGGGCACAACCTGGGGTAGATAAGCCGGAACTGGGTTGCCCTGTCCTTGAATTGTTCTTGAATCTGAAAAGAAATCATGAAAAATTTCTTAAAGTGTGTTCTTGAAATTCTTATGAATGTTTTACGCACAGGCATATATTTGCCTTCATCATATTGTGCACGTTTATGAAGGAAACTGTAGTGATGCCCTCTTTCCCAAAGACTATGATTTTAGAATTAAAATTTATTTCGGTATATTGACATGTTTACAAAGTTACAGAAATATCAGATTGCATGGATGATACTAGCCAAATCTTTGTCAGCGGGAGCTGTTTTGAAGAAACATTTGCGAATGCAATGAAAATATATGTAGCTAGGTTTTAACACAGAACATCCTTGTTTCTAAGCTCCGCGACTATAAATATTGTTTCAGCACAAGGTGTCAAGCTTATAGATATCTATTATTCTAGATATCTATATGTTCTGGATTTTTCCTAAAAACTTTTGGATTGTTCTTCAATTGTTCTTGTATTTTTGGGGGAAAAGCGAGGCAACTCTGTAAAAGGACTAAGAGCATGAAAGTGCAGCAAACCTTCCGAGGCCCTAGGAGTATTATTTGCCCACAGCAGTGAACCTTTCGAGGCCATAGGAGCATCAGTTACCAACTGCAGTAAACCTTCCGAGACCCTTGGTGGTTTCACCGCGTTAACTCGACCGTGTACCGCAGAGATGCCGAGCCGGGTTATAATACCTCTCTTGTATAGCAGCCGCAGGTGTTCACCAAGGCAACGGCTCAATTTAGGACAGGCATAAGGAAGAACAATCATTAAAAGAGCCTGATGACTTCGTTGGAAATTAATTTAGAGAAGTAACTTGTTTCTGGCTGTATGTCTTCGTGTTTTTGTCACCGGCAAGCGCGCAGTCCTGAGAAGCGGATGAGTTTTTTCAAAAATTTCCCTATTCTAAAAAATTATAATTTACCGCTTCTTGCAGACCTGAGTGGTATCCCCGATAGCATCAAGAGCTGTCGCGAGCTGCGCAGTGTGGACGCCTCCGTCAACCCTCTGTGTCGCCTGCCTGAGGGCTTCACTCAACTCATCGCACTCAAGGAGCTATTCCTCAACGACACCTTCCTGGTGAGAGCAGCACTTGTATTTACGAGTAACACTTGTAAAAGAGGGTCAGGGTGGCAATGTGCAAGCTTGGGCTAATGACATGTCTACAAAATATTTAGCTAGCATATTATGTGTAATATTGATACACGCTTGTAAACAATTTTCTCCCTTTATCTTCCTAGAGGAAATTTATTGCAGGGCTTATAGCATTAAAATATAATTGTTTATTGATCACTTGCTACTTTTGAACACAGAATTCAGCTGGAAAAATAAACTTACTTCGAGAACTGGCCAAAGAGTTATCACTATCTTGTCTTAATAGTTACGATGGTAGGTGACCGCTAAAGTGTCAGGTGGCTGCCCTCCAAAGGCCGTAATCTGCGTTTCTTGTTGCCATCTACCCCAACAATGATTTATCTACTCAATTCACTATTAAAACGTTGAGGATTGATCCTAATTGAAAATTACATTATCAAATCATGATGCTTGCTTTAATACTATATTTCTTAACATGATTTTTCCTCCAAATAAGGGAAATAACATTTACTTTATACACGAAACCATAATAAACTATCTAGGCAATAGATGCGGCAAGCATCCACAAGCAGGGATGAAGAGGAGGGAGTGGAGGGGTATCTAGAAACTGTGCCTTGCCCTCCTCACAATTGACTCTACCTAGATGCCCCCGCCACATCCATGACTAGACGGCTCAATCACAATTTTTTTTTCTTCTTGTGAAGGCGTGTACTGATGGATATATAGTTTCCGAAATTTTGTTGTATTAGATTCATGTTAAATTCATCCTTCAATATGCATGGGGACGTTACATTCTCTTAATAATCAATCAACGATTTTAAGAAATATGTCTTGTAATGAAAAGGTGGTAAAAAATGGTAAAACTGTTCTTTAGTCAACTTTCAATCTGTTGAACTGTGAATAAACAAATTTTATTTCAATCACTGCATTAAGATGAATTAATAACACACGTTTTGTCCCTCCCACAGGAGTACCTGCCGGCCAATTTTGGGCGGCTGGCGTCTCTGGAGGTGCTGGAGCTGCGCGAGAACCAGCTGAACACGCTGCCTAAGAGCCTCGCACGGCTCACCAATCTCAAAAGGCTTGACATCGGCAGCAACGAGTTCTCACAACTGGTGAGCAGAGGAGGTGGAGGTAGTAATATAGCAAGTTCTCGCAGCTGGTAGGGTAGTAGCTGTAAGTTCTCCCAGCTGGTAGAAGGGAATCAAGAGGTAGGTGGAAGTTCTCTCAGCAGGGGAGGAGGAGGTAGTAAGTTCTCGTAGCTGGTGAGCAGGAGAGGAGGAGCCTTTGAGCTAAAGAATGGGGTAAAATTTTCTGCCATTAACTAGCGCTATTAAATAGCTTGGATTTTTATCAACCGTTGATCTCATAATACCATTATTTTCATTAGTTTTCTCCACTTTATTGAGCCACGGAAAAGTTGTAGTTAATTTGCTCTGTGTACTGTGATATATTTCTTCCTTGTTTATTGATGTTTCTTTGTCATCCCTGTTAATAATGATCATTGATTCTCTTTTCCTCAGCCCGAGGTGGTTGGGTCTCTGTGTAGCCTAAAGGAACTGTGGTTTGACGGTAACCGTGTGCGGTCCGTGGCACCCTTCATTGGCCAACTGAGCCAGCTGACGTACCTCGATGGCAGCAACAACAGGATCGACTCTCTGCCCGACGAGCTCGCCAACTGCAAGATGCTCACCGACTTGCATCTATCGATAAATCATCTTAAGGTGTGTTGTTGTGCGGAGTATGGGCAGGTGGTATCGACATGAAACAGCGCGTTGTAAGGCACCACGGCATGCAGCACAGTCTTGCTTAGCATTCCATTATTAGCTGGCTAGGCAACCATGTGAAACTGCTCGCCTACTATGAGTAGTGCGCTCTTTTGTAAATGTTATGAAATTCTAGTAAAGGCCTCCGAAGGATTGAGCTGTGACTAACTGTTGTTCGTTCTCTGTTGCCAGACTCTTCCCGACAGTCTGTGCGAGTGCAGCAGTCTTCAGGTTCTCAGGCTGGATGACAACGCTCTTGGTGAGGTGCCTGCTGACATCGGCTCCCTCTCCAAGCTGACGGAACTCGTGCTAACTAAGAACGATCTTGAGGTGAGCAAGACTTGTGTCCCGGAGTTAAACATTATTCCGGTGTAACGTGCCTATACGTTCTGAAATTAAAATTCATTTTTTCGATGCGAAGAGAGACGTTAGATCTCGAGCTGGGTCGTTGTACCTGGAAGGGACGAAGGATTGTCATAAAATGAGGCTGTGTGTCTCATCGATGTGACGAGAAGTTCTTATTGTGCAGAATCGTTGTCACGTTATGAAGACTCATTGCTACTCGTGACTCGACGTGAAGAGCTATTTTGTCTCGATATGAGGCGACCGTGCATGCATGTGGGCGCGAAGTCTTCTTATGAATGCTTGTTGATTTTTGAACCACTAGGCGTAGCAAGTAACCTTTGAATGTTATTAACGAGCTGAAATGGCGTTCATTGTATCGAAAAGAATATGTTCATTGCCACATCGGTAATCAAATCAATCTTTGTTTGGTCATAGTCAATAATCTTATCGTGCTGCTATCCGAGTGAGTTCTGAATCCGTCATCAGTCAAACCTTGGACTCATCCAGAAAGGTGATGGTACGTGGTGTACCGACACTGTAATTGAACCTGGGATTTGATGTGCTAACGTGCAACGCGATGCTTGATTTTATTTCGAATGAGATGGCACCCTAAATCCTGATGGCACTGAGCACTACTGATTAATAGTCAGTGCACTTTAAAACACATAAACTAGGACATCTTATGTATCGCTGTCACCTCTTCCCTCTTCAGAGCCTGCCTCCCTCTATCGGGCTGCTCCGTAACCTACACACCCTGCACGTGGACGACAACGTGCTGACGGCGGTGCCCAGCGAAATTGGATCATGTGTCAGCCTGACGGTGCTCACGCTAGCCGCCAACAGACTACCGGCCCTGCCGCCTGAGATAGGACACCTCGCCAGCCTCAGGGTCCTCAACGTCTGGGACAACTGCATACGAAACCTGCCTGTTTCCTTCTCCAAGCTCAAAGTCAGTGGGCACTATAAGAACATTAACTCTCTCGCGTTTGAAGTCTCGGTGACTCTAATCTAGAGACGTCAGAGCACAGACTGGGTTAAAGAGACATTAAAACACACAAAAGTTGTTATTAATTAGAAATTGTGAATGATCAATGGCTAGGCAACCAAGTAACTTGAATACTTGTAGATTATTTTATGTAGATCAGTCACTGCGCAGCTGTCACCTGACACACACCAGCTGGGATATTCTACACGATCTCTGGCATCAGCATTTGCATGTTGCTGCCACATTGACTAGTTGGATCCCAGATTGGCGTTTGTGTTCGAGAAGAGAGTTGTGCCCACAGTGAGGAAGGGTATACACTGATTAGATGTGGATCAGAAACACAGCTGAGGTACTTTTCCGACTGATGTTCGATCCTAAAAATGTTTGATGTGGTTTACAGTTGCGGCACATGATTGATTTCAAGAATTTTCATTATAATTTGATTGAATTATTAAGTTACCTGGCACGTGAAATAGTTAAATGCAACGATTTGCATCTTATTTTCGACAGTCAGTTGTGACACTTTGGAGTAACACATTCTGCCAATCCTGGCTTGATTTTTCGTCGCTTACGTTACTATTTGTTCATTGACATCGACTGAGTAGCTTTCTAGAATTTTCTATATGTCTATTTCCAAAAGATCTTCCAAAACGTTCTTAAATCGAGTTTAATCTCAATGCTTTCGAAACATGTCATAAGATTTAATTTCCTTTGCTACTGTAATTTTTTGGGAAGCTTCTCTGCCTGTTTCAAGTTTTTCCTCATAAATTATTCGATCAACTTCTGGTGAAGGTCTTTAAATTCAAAGTCTCGTTTCACTAGCAGAATGAATAAATTCAACGGTAACTATATTTAGATATTGTATTTTGTTGCTAATATCTGTAATATCTTAGCTCTGTGACATCACACATTCATGGCATTAACCCAGGTAGCTACGTTGGTTAAGGGTAGGATTTTTTGGTGAAGTAACACTTATTAATAAACCTGCTCAGTCTATCGTGTCTCTATTTGCCGCCACCGTGAGCATCCTCATTGGCGTGAGGCTGCGCGCCCCACCCGCCAACCTTAGTAATGATCCCTTCTCGAAGCAGCTGATGGCGTTGTGGCTGTCCGACAACCAGGCCAAGCCAGCCGTGCAGCTCCAAACGGAGACAGACTCGCGCACCGGCCAGAAGGTGCTCACCTGCTACATGTTACCGCAGCAGCCCGGCCAGCGCAGAGACGGTACGAGCATGATCACTCATGTAGGCATGTTTTATTTACGCTCAAAGACAAAATAACATATGACTAAGATTGTTGAGTCTTAATGTTTGAAGGTTTAAAAAGTCGTACAAGTAGATGCTCGTGACAGGAGAGCCAGACAGTCATTTATTGTGATGTCATCTATGAAACAACTGTGCGTCTGCCAGACACATATCAAGGTTTAGCCGACATACTCCAGACTGTCACGTCACTTGACATATGATCTCTACAGTATGCCACCTTCCCCACCCAAACGACTAAGGGGTTGAAATGAAGTTAGTTGCTTATTCTGGCAGCGGCCATAAACTGATACTCTCACTGGAATAGAATTCTCATCTTCCGGGCTTATAAGTCTGGCTCGGATGCCATCACGCTACTCCGAGTAGTGAGTTGTTCTGGTAGGACATACAGTTATAGACGCAATGCCGAATCCCTCACAAGAGAGGTAGCCGACGGCAAGGCGCCCCTCGGCCAGGACCTTGCAACACACACTTTGGATCTGGAGTGAGATTCGGGATTCGTGCTGCGTCACGTACAACAAGTTTCATTGTATATATCGTAATTATTTACTGGTAGTGTCTTTTCTGATGCACACATCTCACTTTTTACTTCTATATCGTGGCAACCACAGGTAGTCCCTGTAATTCGATGTGTGACTTTGTGCAGAAGCCCCCAAAGAGAAGGAAGAGCCGTTCCCTGCGGCCAACTGGGAGGAGAAGCACAAGGCGCGCAGCATCATCAAGTTCTCGTTTGATGAAGCCGAGCCCAAGACTGGCGCTAAACTGTCGCGCGCACCCACGCCTTATCCTAAAGGTAATTTGCGCTGACAAGGAGAACAATGATGTATTGGGCTTCTCAAAGTAACGTGCGTGGACTAGCAGGAATATGAACAATTGGGCTTCACAAGGTGACGTGCTTGGACAAGCTGGAATATGAAGTATTGGGCTTGACAAGGTAACGTGCGTGGACGAACAGGAAGATGTAATATTGAGCTTGACATCTATATGGGTGCACATGGATTCACTATAATTTTTACTTGATCTGAGCATATGCTAATTTATTAATTATCTCTGGAGTTATGATTCGACATCACATTGACTCTTCTGGTCGACCTTATCACTCATCATTCATGTATCAATATTGTTAATCAATCTTAGCTTTAATATTTATTTTGTAATTGTTGGTAAACTTTGAAATAACACTGCTTTACATCAATGCTCCATCGTATTTATTACTGAGGGCACCCAATCTCCGAATGTGTAGCGCCAATAACCTAAACCATGTCGTCTAATGCCTTCCACCAGAGCTGCGAGCACTAGCTAAACACGCACGTAACCTCACGGGGGGTAATCGGAGCTCTGTCGGGGAGGAGGATGGAGGGAACAAACGAGAGTCCCGTAGCGAGGAAGGGGTGGTAGAGGTAAAGGGGAGGCGAGAAGCGGGTCCGCCCGGCGAGGAGAGAAGCAGGAGCAGCCGGCAGGAGGAGCTGGTGCCAGACACGGGCGGTGGAGGGACGGCGACGCAGGGTCTTCTCGACGCAGGGTCTGTCAAGGCTGCGTATCAGGCGGCGGCCGCCACCCTCTCGGTGAGCCTGCATCATATAATCCTTCATATCTACTAAGACAGCAGTTGTGTAAAGTGGTTACCGATCCCAAAACCAAATAAAGGACAATGATTCATTCACAATGTTCATTTATTAGGTCAGCTGCGTAGAAACTGTCAGGACCACAAATGTCTCAATGGAATTTGTCTGCTATTATGAATTTAACATGAATTTATTATAAACCTCTGAGCTTTAACAATACAAGTTGTTGAATTCCATTTTTTGTTTGTCCTTTCAGAACACCGAATTCGGTAGCCAGCTGGTGGTAAAAACGGCTAACAAAACGGTAAGATTTCAGTAAAGGTCACTTTAATTGAAAAACGTCAATTGTTTTCAGTTTTAAGAACGTCTGAGACGATTTGACCTTTAAAATTATTGATCCATTTAGTGACCATCATTAAACAACTACTTAATGCAACCAAACAAAATATTTTATTAGAGTTAAAGCTTTGTGCTTTCGGTAAAAATGGTTGAATTTCATTATTGGGTAAAATATGTTTCATAACTGAGCCATCTTCTCTCCGCAAACTCACTGGTCAGTTGGGGCCACCCAAACTTTGTGCAGCAACGCTAGTCGCGAGCTCTTCCCTAATACCAGCTCTGTTGCCGTTCACTCAGAGTCCGGAGAGTGTGATGGCAGGCTCCCCTTCGGTACCCTCCGAAACACCCACCTTATCTGCGAGAGACAAGGAGGGTGGGCTGGTGGCCCCTCCCGTAGAGGAAGGCCCTCCACAGCTGCGTGAAGCCCGAGCTGTCTTGCAGTCCCAGCAGCAGAGATTGCAGCCGGGGCAAGGATCAGCACAAACCAACGAGCCTGCGGGTAAACAAGCCAACTATGAGCCGGTGTCCTCAACGTGGCGCTCTCAAGGCACTCCTAACCAGCCTGCGTCTAGTATTATTGCTGAAAATGGCGTCAACTCGGCCGAGGCGCCCCACAGCCCAACCAAAGTGGCGGGCATGGTAGCTATGGACACTCTCAGCGACGATGAGACTCCCGCTGATCTCCTCGCTGAGGCCCTTGCTGTGGCTGATGTGGTCGCCAGCAGCAATAGGGTAAGAAGTTGCATGATCACGCCAGTTATAGATCAGTATCAGGGATTTTCAGCTTGATGCAACGTTAAATCTGCAATCAGTAATGCAAATGAGCACGCCAAAAAACGACCACGATAAAATATCGTTCCTGGGTAGTTCTCTGGGCCATTTTGCTTGTGATTGTAAGTCATGCTTTAGTTTGTTATTACTTGCTGAACACAGTATCAGGTAGATGGTTGTTAGCATTCGTTTTCTTCTTCGAGTAGAACTTTTGATTTATTCTGCCATTTGATTCAGGTGGCTGCTACAGAAGACCCTGCAGACCGGAGCAGCACAGACAGCGGGTACGGGCGGCCGTCCCACATCACCAACTCGCTCAATGGTGGGAGCATAAGGCTGTCGAATAGTGCTAAGTTTCCGTTTTATTTCATATAAACAAAATATTCTATTCGATTCTCTTATAAATCTCAATTCAAAGCCCTTGCGTATCTTACTTTTTGGTCAGCTAACGAGGCAGTGTCCCTCTTGACAGATGTCAGCGATCGGAGCAGTGACCTCGTGTCACCGGTATCGTCCCTTCCGCCAGAGACGCCCACCAGCCCCTCCAGCAACTCCGTCAAGCTCAACACCTTCTCCTACAGCAACAGCAGCACTCCTC
The DNA here is from genome assembly GCA_016164225.1 of Gammarus roeselii. NCBI lineage: Eukaryota > Metazoa > Arthropoda > Malacostraca > Amphipoda > Gammaridae > Gammarus > Gammarus roeselii. The sequence continues at coordinate 16,852 of SDVV010000232.1, read as the reverse complement.
ATCAGTCGCCACTTGCGGGACCTACCCAACCCAACAGCTCTTCGGCCTCTCCTATCACCACTCCCCAAAAGACGCTATACCAGCGACACCCTCTCGCCACTACAGAGGTCACTGCTCGCAGTCTTGCCTCTCAATCCCCAAACTCCTTTTCTCCATCCCTGGAGAGCCATCGCATGACATACGGCGGCTCTAATTATCAGCAACCTCGACCTGGGTCCCTGGCTCTGGCTAGCCTGGCCGAGTCTGGTGTTTTGAGCAACCACGCAGGCTTCCTCAACAGGCCGGGGTCCCTCGCTGCGCCCTGCAACACGCTTGGCATCCCTCCTGCTCCTCCAACCAGGGCCATTTCAGCCGCCACGGGTCTTAATCACGCCCCTTACGGCGCAGTCACGTCGGCCTCTGCTCTCAGTGGGGCCTCGTTCGATATGTCAGTAGTGCCTGCTGAAAATCACTACAGTATTGGAAAAACAACTCCCGGCGGTCTCTACACTATCCAGCAAAACAGTCCAACTTCGCCTACTTTCCCACCTACTTCAAATTCGGCAATGAATTCACCTATAGCATCTCCGAATGGGAACCTACCTGCGTATAATCACAGTATCAGCTCGCAAGGTGACCGAGGTAGTCCCTCCATTAATTCTTCAAATTACATTAGTGGTCCAAAATATAATCCCCCATCTTCGCGCATCCCAATGAACAAACAGTTTTCAACTTCGTATATAGATTCAAACGAATCCAGCAGAATACCTTCCAACACTTCACATTTGTCAAACAAATCGCAATCGAGCGAGAGCGGCTCTAAGATCCCTCAATTTGGCAGTGCTGCCGACTACAACACCAGAATACCGTCTCTTTCGACCACAGGCCTCAGCTACAGCAATCTTAGTGACAAATCCGTCAACCAGGAACAAATGAAGAATTTGAATAACTGCAAGTCTCCCGACGGAACGTTTGAAGGGTATAACAATCATAATTCTGGTATCCGCACGCCTTCAAATGGCTCCTTCAACGCAACGCCCTCGCAACAATCCAGAATATCGTACTCTGGTCCTAGTCCCAATTATAATTCCAATATCAAAAGCCCAGCTCAAATTGCAACCGGTGGTAATTGTCGAAGCCCCACGGTCACCAACGGTTCAGGCCTTCCAACGCCAAACAAGCCCAGCTCCTTGCCTTCCCCTGCTTACAATTCAGGTATTCCTTCAGCCAAATCCACTGGTATACCCGTTCCTGGTTACACTAGATCAAACAGCACACTGAGCAACTCTGATAAAGAATCGAGAATTCCTTCGATGAATCCCAATAGTAGTTTTGGCAAGTCCAGCGTCGCCCATAATAACAACCATCAGCCTAAGAGTAACTCCTCCTCGTCCTCCCGTATCCCCACCACGCCATACTCGCCCAACACGTCCTTCGAGTCTGTTAAGGAATACCGCAGCGGCGCCCCGCCACCACAGAGCCGACTACCCAACCCCCAGTACGGGAGTTCTGGCTACCGGAGCACCGGGGGAGAGGGGTTAGTTCCCCCCTCCTACTGCAGCCCCGTCAACCAGGCCATCAACACCCCGGGGCTGCCCCCCCTGCCCACCCCATCATCGGAGGGCAGGCGACCGAGCATCCCTCAGCTCCAGCAGCCTAAAGCGAGCGGTTCCAAAATACCTCAGTTTGGAGTACACAGCGGAGGTAAGATATTAGACATCCATTTTGCAAGGGTACATTTTTGTAAAGGAACCTTGCTTCTAGGTGGCAGCCACGCTGTGACCTGCTGTGAACAGCAAAGAAACTCCAAGTAAGTAAGTAAGTATACATTAATAGTTTAATTCACATTATGTTCTGATAGCAAATCACACGAAAAACATCAAATTTTGAAGTGTTCATAAATATCGAGTTTAACAGCTAGTTGTGTATCCAATAGCACTGTCAGCACGGTCGTTGCCAAGATGATAGCAGGACCGAAAATGCTCTTCGGAGATCGTGTTGATTACACTACCTGGAAAGATATGCTGCAACTGCTTAGCTGGGCTGAACATTCAAAGTGTCTGTTTCACCATCTGAAAGCAGCAATAACAGTTACTTTAATAACCCATTGGTTAATTCACGTCAGGAATTTATGAACGGTATGACGGGGCTTTGATTAAGGATAATATATTTAATACAAGTCATTAATACTTCTTTTATGTGGTAGCTAAGCTTGATCTTAGGCATGTATGCTTAGTTATGTCGATTCTGTTCAAATTGTACACTTTTATAAATAAAATTTATTTTTCAAGGCTTCATTTGTTGCACAGTAATTTGTGAAAGGGGTTTCTTGGTTTAAGCTATTAGACGTCTTACAGTTCCCTACTCGGCTTTTCGAATGTTCTTCCACCTCGACATTAAATTAGTTGAAGCATCAAACCTCTACCTTTGTATTTGTAAGGTTTCGGGACATTTCTGCTAGATTTACTTTAAACCTATATTATCTTCCTGTAGAAACATTTACTGCATCATTATCTCATTGTAATGAAGTCTTTAGTCTCGCATTTGTCCTCGCCTAGAGGCTACTTGTAGCTTGTAGCGCCTAGTAGCTGGTTGTAGCTGTGCGATGTAGACAGGTTTTCGATCAAATCCTTCAACAATCGGGAATGATGTATCCGCTTCAAATTGGAATAAGAGAGAAATTTATTAATGAGACATTCATCAGGTCTCGGAGTTTTTTACTGAGGAACTCTCACCTACGCAACCCTGTTAATGGGAGAGGAGAGGTTGAGGTAATGAAAATCGCACGACGATTTGCTGGATTCCACCGCCTCTTTTTCATTACAGACAACATCGTGCTAATCCTCTATTCACCAACGCTCTCTAACAGCAGTGGCTGCGAGCCCTCCCTTCTCCGCTCCTGAGAGTCGGTCTGGGTCACAGCATCTCAGTACTGGCAGACCTCTAAGTGCTCAGCAACAGCCGCAGCAACCACAGTCCGCTCCCTGGATGTTCGGCAACCATCAAAACGCCAGGGTGGTACGTCGACGCTCATGGCCTCCTTCACCATTTGGCGCCTCTATCAAGTTGCTGTGTTCTATTCACTGTACCTTCCACTCTCTGTACCGTCCCACTTCTTGTACCGTCCCACTTCTTGTACCGTCCCACTTCTTGTACCGTCCCACTTCTTGTACCGTCCCACTCCATTTTCCGTTCCACTCAATATCGTTCCACTTCCTGCCCCGTCCGTCGTACTCTCGTACCGTTCCATTTCACGCCCTGATCCTTGTACCGTCCCCCTCCTTGTACGATCCCACCGGTGTTACTCCTTGTACCCGCCTTGCTCCTTGTATCCATCCCTCTCCATGTACCGTTTCGTGCTACTCTTTACCTATTTTCGCAAACTTTGCTGATAACAACTCTTAAGGAAATCTCCTAGCTAGTCGTTGTGGCTTGAATTTTTTTTTAAAGCCCCGTACACTCGGTCACTCTCGTTTTCGAGTTTTAACACCAGGCACAAAGTTTATTCTTAACCACACTGACGCTGTGCAGCAATGTCACACTGTCTCCGGGAGTCGTATCTGAGCCACTCCTACGCCTCACTGCGTGTAAGGGGGCTGTCTTTCAATTCTTTGCTATTCTTTGCTTCGTTGGCACATCTTTGCTGCTGTTGCCTACGGTCTGGAACACTTACTAATACGTTTTTTTATGATTCGTGGGAGAAACCATCATGTTGCAGGGCGTTCACAGCTGTTGTGAACTTGTTGTGATGTGTTGCCTTTGCAATCAATACTCAGGTGTCGTTTGATTCTTCGACATTTTTCCTGTTATTTTTTTATATCTCTTTACTTTATAATATTTTAGTATTCAACTATTGAGTTAAAAATATATATGCTTCAAGCACAAATACACCAACATGGGTTCTACAGGGCTCGGCATTTTGTTATCCCTAAATAATCTTCACTCAAAATACGCTTCTTTGCAATCTACTGCCTTCTTTAATGGCCGTTTTAGAAACCAATTAAGCTGTCGTAACAGATATCTTCAATTGAGAGAAACGTGTCCAGTGTCCGCATTTCGAAGGTCTGCATTCTGTTCAGTAACAGAACATTTGTATCTAAGTAATTAATTACATCCTGGTCTTCAGTTGTAGTTTTTTTGAATATCCAATAAATTACCACTTAGAAAATTGAATGTTCTAGACAATGCACTTTTATTTCACTATTTCCTCCAGTTTCATTTACATATAAAAGTGCAATAGTAATAAGAAGTGAGTCTTTGGTGAAAATATCTCCATCTCTTATATTACCTTTTATTCTGCACTAATTACTTATTACATCAATAATGGGTCAAATAACGATGTCCAGGTTCTGCAGCTGTAGTTCTGAGAACAAATCAACAGGCCTACAATACGTTGCTAGTTACTAACATATATTCATCTTCAAGTCGATGCTTGGGTATCTTTCGTCTTCACTTTTCACAATCATCCCAACAATGTGAACATGATTGTATGCCTAATTTTGTCTTTCTAAGTAAAATGTTGATTCTTTTCGTTCTCAGATATCGCATTATCAACTTTCTTTTTAAATTTGGTCAGCTAGATTACGTAGTAGGATGATTTTATTTCCCAGCTCTTGTATAGTATATTTTTAATCATTCGGGTTAGCTGCCCGTGTGTGTTTCCTCAACTTACGCCATTTCTTAACAACCATTGAAATAGATACTAAATGATGAAACTAAAACCGTCATCGTTTGGTGATGCACCAAAGAACAAATGAATATCGGCGGTTGAAGTGTCATTATATCGTGGCTCGTCGGTCTACCATTACCGCCCTGCGGTGTTCCATTGAACAGAGTCTATTAGCAGCTCATGTTAACTCATTAAAACAATTGTCATCATTTACATTCATGCCCTACGTGTGTTCCTGTCCCGAGTCACTAAATCGTGACACGCTCCTCATTACATTCTTATTATTAAAAGGTCTCATTAGTGCGAGAATCTCATCACTAACGTATTCTCCTCCTCTTCCTCTTGCTGTTCAGTGGAGCGGCCATGTACCCCAACGCAGGATCTCCAAGTACCACGCTAAATGGTACACGCCGGCCCCAAGCCGTCTGCACGCTCGTGCCGTTGGCTCCTTGCTCCTCCATTGCCCTATTAGCATCCCTTAACCTTGAACTCACACAGACACATTCGTATGTTCATTTCAAGTGTGATTATTTCCAGCATTCTGCTTCATTCAGTTTACACAGGACCAGCATCCTGCCCATTTTGTCATGGATTGATGTTAACCTCAAATAGTGTTTTGTTTATTTATAGCTGTCTAATTAATATTTTTATCATTAGACTAGCTCCCTGCTCGTCTCATCAACCACTTTGATAGCAGAATTCATCAGTTCCCGCACGCTTGTGTTTATTCCTATTGTCAATGAGTGTCTGTCGTTTCTACGTCACGCCGCACACTATGTTCACTATTGTTTTTTATCTTTCTTCTTCGTCTGTCTTCAGCGATAAATTCTTAAAACACTCGTCACCACATCGGCTTTTAGCCTGGCACGGCTTGCATCCTGTTAATAACGTTTTTGTTTTATGTTTATCGAGGCCTGACAACATGTTTTGTTAGTCATTTTTTTTACGGTACCCTGAAGAAAATGCAGGATGCATTGAGTAAAGAATGTATATTTTGAAACTACATTCAATCAATGTATAAATGCCCAATTATTGTAAACTTTACATGCTATCGTTACTATGATACTGGGCATAATGCTATTATCCACTGTTTTTGATGAGATGTAAATAGGTCTGTGATATTTCATACAGATACAGACAACTACAAACACTAGGCCGAATCCCCCAGAAAGAGGGGTGGCCGTCGGCAAGACGCACCCCACTCCCTCATACGCTCACACAACGTAGCCCTTTTGCGCTAAAGGGTCCTGCCGGTAACACCGCAACACACACACTCTGGGTCACGAGTGCGGTCCGAGGATCCGTCGTCAGCAGGGTTCGACAGTTTTCACTGGTTTACCCCCGCCGCATCATGTTTGACCCCCCCCCCCACGCACGCGACCATCCCGACAACGTGATGCCAAGGGCGGGAAAGCACATCAGAGCAGCGTCAAAATCAACCATTCAGAACCATTCTCCACTCACGTCTGTTCATTGCACGCTCTCTCGCTACTTCCACATTCAAGTCTCTTCTTACTAAAGCCCGCTTCACACCATCCATCCACCCAAACTTCGGTCTACCTCTAGGCCTGCGACCACTCTCCTCCGCTTTCATCACCTTTTTTACCAATCTCCCTTCATCCATCCTCACCATGTGCCCGAACCATCTCAGAACACGCTAATCCACTCTGTCCTCCAACATTTTCACCATTCCCGTTCTGATTCGAACCACGTCGTTAGTGAACCTGTCACTCAGCGACACTCCAGCCATGCTTCTCAAACATTTCATCTCGAAAACATTCAACCTTCTTCTTTCCTCTGCTCTCACCCCCCAAGTCTAGCTCCGTATAGCACAGTTGGGACAACGACACCCTCGTACAGCCCTCTATTTGCTCCCATCTCCAACATCCTGCAGCTCATTACACTCTTCAGTGCACCCAGCCCTTGACAGCCCTCATTCACTCGCAACTTCACCTGAGTGTTCACTAGTTCAGTCTTCTCCACATGTGAGCCCAGATATTTAAAACTCTGAACTTCTTCCAAAAACTCTCCATTTAGGAGGACACTAATTCTGCTCGCATCGACAGTCCTCGGGCATCTCATTACTTTACTTTTACCCACGTTCACTCGAAGCTTCCTCCTCTCACACACTCAACCAAACTTAGACACTAAACTACACAGCTTCTCCTGTGAATCCTCCACCAGCGCTGTATCATCCGCAAACAGCAAATGGCTCAACTGCCAACTCCGCCCATTCGCTTCCAACAGCTACAAGCCAGGACCCAGCACACTCGCGTTGACCTCCCTGACCACTCCATCCACTCCCTGACCACTCACGCGTGAACAGAAATGGTCACGCGTGAGTGAACAAAAGATCTGGATCGTCCTCGAATTCATGAAAACTTCATCTTCATCAACGATTGTAACGAAAATTTGTGCAGTGATGTAGCATCAGAAGAAGAGAGGAGAGCAAATATCAGCCAATTCTTTTCAATTGCGTCATCGGAAATTTCAGGAAATTTGAATTTCAAAGGTGAAGCTCCAGGACCGGTTGACTTTCAAAACAACGGCAGAGCAAATTAACTCATTAGTAAAGAAATTCAGGAAGATTATTACTTGTAAAATTCCTCGTACGCAACAGAAATAAATCCGTACAAGATCCACACATACGAAGTGCTAAGTGACACAGAGGCAGACACAAGGCAGAATCAACCAAAAATGGATGGGGATGACAGTGGTCAAGGCGCACCTCACCCTCCTCTCATGCTCTTACACGCAAACAGACTTAGCCCTTTGGCGCTAAAGCAACATACACTTCGGACAAGGAGTGAGGTCCGAGATAAGTGTCAGCAGCAGGGCCGACAGCGTTCACTGGTTTACCCCTGCTTCGTCATAGTAACCGGGCCTTCCCCCACCTACGATCAACCCATTTCTCAACGAGACGCCAAGGGCGGGAAGCACATCAAGTCAGCGTCAAAATTTATCCACTTCCAAACTTATGTCTCGCCTTTCTAACACCTGCTTCACGCCATCCATCCACACAAACTTTCGTCTAGCTCTAGGCTGTCGTCCACGCCCCTCCGCTTCCATCACCCTTTTTACTATTCGCCCATGGTCCATCCTCAATATGTGGCTGAACCATATTTGTTCTTATTCGATTCCAGCGCACTAGAAAGCCTTGGCACTCTAATCTAATCTCAATCTGTTCTAATTCGAACAACGTCGTTGTTGATCGTATCTCGTAGCGTCACTCCGACCATGCCTCTTGAATATTTCATCTCAAAAGCTTTCAACCTTTTTCTCTCTACTGCTTTTCCCTCTAGGTCTCAACCCGTAGAACACATTTGGTACAATTACCCCCTGATGCCACCCTCTCTTTACTTTCATATCCAACGTCGTACGGATAATTACACTCTTCGGTGCCCCCAATGCTTTCACGTGCGATTTCACCTCTGTTTCCAGTAGTGAAGTCTTCTCCACATGAAGGCATTGGCCAAAAACTCTCCATTTGATGGGATACTGTTTCTAATCAGATCGACAGTCCTGGGACATTTCATTTCTTAACTTAAACCCACGTTAACTCGCAGCTTCTTCCTCTTACACACTCAACCAAACTCCGATACGTCACCTCCAAATCTGATACCAGTGTCGTATCATCCGCAAGCATTGATGACTCAACTGCCAACTCCGCCCATTTGCTCCCAACAACTCTAAACCACGACATATTCCTGAATACTACAACCATGTAGAGATTGAACAGCCAGGGAGACATAACGCAACATTGTCTCGGTTCCTATTCATTGTGAACCAAGCTCTCACGTCGCTCTCTATTCTGACTTATGTTTCGTTGCCAACATAGAAACTCCCGAGTATCATTAAACAAATTTTTGTTTTCTCCTTTTAATCGAAGCACCCTCTACAACGCCTCCCTGTCGACCCTATCGTTGGCTTTTTTCATGACAAGGTATTTCTCACAGACTTCTCTCACTGCAAAAATCTGATCGTCACATCCTCTTCCTTCCCTGAAGTTGCACAATTCCTCACTAATCCTCTTGATTAGCACTCTTCCATACAACTAACCGACTACACACAAACGGATATCTCATGTGTTGCAGCTTTCAGCTTCATCTCATTTTCCCTTGTACAGTGGAACAATGCAAGTACTGCAATGTTCAATCGGCACTACGGCCGACACAAAATACAGATTCAGTAACCTCACGAACCATAAGACTATCGTTACTCCACACATCTTTAAGCAGTCAGTCGCAACACCGTTCCAAAAGCAGAAGCTTCCTCTGCTTTTAACGCCTCTGCTGCCCTTGCTCCTTTTCATTAGTAATGTCCGCAACAAGTCTCGCTCCTAAAACCGGCCTCCGTTTACCACACGCCACCCACATCAGCAATATCAGCCTCTCTGACATCCTCAGCACTAAACAACTCGTCAAAATACTAAGCCCACCTCTTCCATACATCACCTCTCCATCAACAACCGGCCATATACATATTTTACCACCTCCTCCTTTCCGGTCTCCCCCTTCCTTACCCTCTTTACTTCTTCCCAAAACATTTTTGCTCCACATCAAAATTCTGGCACAACCGCCTTCTCTACCTAGCATCAGCGTTCCTCTTGGCTCTCCTCACCACCCTCTTCACCTTTTTCTTTTGTATATAGTTGCCATAGGGAACCACCAACCTCGCTTACAACCACTACTTAAAGGCTCTTCTCATCTACGCCACCGCTAGTTTAATCTCATCGTTCCACCACTCGCATCCCTTCCTCCTAGACCCGCCCACTCTGCGCACACTTACACACATTTTCGTACGTCACAACAATTCATCTCTGAACGTTTTCCATTCTTCACTAAGATTACCCATTCCTTGTCCTCTTACGCTGTCGTATTCCTCTTTCAACGCCTGCTAAAACTCCTCAGCTTTGCTTGCCACATTCAGTTTACTCACCTACACTACCTCTCTTCATCCTCCTGCTCTTTCGTTCCCTGTCCACCTCTACTTTACTCTCAATCTTCCTACCATCAGAAGATGGTCACACATTCCTCCATCCTCTCCTCTCAATACTCGTATATCCAACGTCCTCCCCACCTTTCCTTTTGAAATCAACACAAAATCCATAAGCGCTCTCTCCACCTCTGTACTATGGGCCATCTTTCCCATGGGTGCTTGTGGATATCGCACTTCTTGAACAAGCCAATCCAGCCATCTGCTCCATGCACAGACCTGCCAGGTTCTCTCCACCTGGCCATACCTCCCTACCGTGTCTCTACCAATAGATATCCACTCTCCTATTTAGGTCCCTCAGTACCACCGCGTTGTATTGACCTCCAAAACTGGCAAAAAACTCACTCTGGCTAATTCAAAATTGCTCCCTCTTTTCCTCACTCCTCTCGCTACCTGGTCTGTAAGCACTCGCAAATGTCCATCTTTCTTAGCTCATCTTGACTTTTATTCACATCAATTGGTAACGCAAGTAGCCAACCAATCACTCAATGACACCACACCTTCTCTTGCCTAACCTTGACCGCTTTCCACATACCTCGCCAAACTCACATTCGCGCCCATCTTTCAACTTCATCTCACTCAGCGCCAACACATCAAACTGCTTCCTCACTTATATTTGCATCATTCGTACTACTACCAAGCACATGCAGCGAACCAAACAGTAGGGTTCGACCTCTCATCTCCCTGCTCGTCTTGCCGTCTTCAAGGGCGGAATTTACAGAGGAAGGGATCCTTAGCTTCCTCGCTTTGCCTCTAATTGTCAACTCTTACGACACGTAAGAGGTTACGGTAGCAGACGTCTAAATATCCCGCCACAAGGGGGGTTGCTCTGTGAAACGTATAGAGATTAACGTATAACTTTTTCCTTGGGTATCAGATTCTATCATAGATCAACAAAAAAAATCTCGACGTGAAGTGGTTGATGCCTAGGCCACATCTTGATAATCTAATATTAGTGTCATGGAGCGTCGCTACCCCTCATTAATATGACCTTGCGTGAAGCAAGGAGGAGAGGAGGTCATGTGTATCATCAACGGACGAGCTAGGCCAAATCATTGGTTTGATGCTGGAGTGTCAGTTAATGGACCAACTTATCTTGACCTACTGACGAAAACAGTATGGTTTGAAGTGAAATCTACTGCCAGTCTCCAGCTGCACAGTATGGCTCCCCACGCCAATGTTCGTGAGCATGTTTGAAAATTTGAAAGCAAATATTTTCAGAACGAACAGCCGCCATGGTCTGCCCATAGCCCAGATTGGAGCTCCTTGGACTATTGGTTCTGGAGTGGATAGAGAAGGTCCTCTTTGAAATCTTAAGAGCATTCCTGACCTCGAGAGAATCGTTGATGAAGCCGCCCAACGCCTTACCAGAGGAGAAGTCCGGCCAGCTTCTTCGAACATCCATCGTAGATCAAGACTTAGTTCTATCAATTTGGGACCTCATTTCGAGCAGTTTCTTGGTAACAGAACACTAAAAGTCCACCATCTATTGATATTTTCCTGGTATGAAAAATTATACATTTATTTTTGCAGTGTTTTAAATTTTGTTGTCAAATATCAATTTTTTAAACACTTTGATGTACATAGTTGTATAACATAAATATTGTTTGGATGGCACTCACCCATTGTTGCAATTGCCTGACGTGATGCCGTGTGATGCAGCCGTGCCAGTGGTGCTGACCTGTGTTCAGAATTTTTATGCCTTTGAATTTTACTTCTTGGATTCCTAACATATCTCTCCACTTTTTTACTCCCACATTGCAAATTGTAATTGATATTGTTCCAATTATTTCGTGTGTAAAATCCATTTGATAGCCATGCAATAACCCATGTATACATTTTAATCTTACTGCGCCATTTGCTTTATAAATGAGTTGATATGTTTGCTTGCATTTGCGTGACCCATATATTTGTAAGTTAGTTCCAAATTTGTTACAGCCTTTCGTTTGTGACCCTTTCTTCCGTTAGTTCCTGTCACTTCCAGTCTCTTAACACCCTTAATATTAATATTTTGTAGATGTCAAACCCTTTAAATGAAATAAGTGTAGGTACGGAATACCACACGCGTTCACTGCTTAGAAAGAAGATTTATTTAAAAATTAGCTGTTGTACAAAAATTCTGTTGTATAAACCATGTAAGATTGAGATGAACAAATTGCTTGTCTACTATTGCCGCTGCGTTACAGCGCTGTGACATAAAGACCTAATGCTATTAGGTCTCCTCGCAGCCTGGCGGCAGCTGCGATCCAGGCTTAACATGCCATCTAGGATTTTTTTTTTTATATTCGAAAAATAATGATCCGCCTTTTCTTCAGCCTCAGTATAAATGTACCCCAGGTAAAGACCCTTTGTGTTGAAATGCTCGTGATCCAGAAAATACCTACCAATATCGGCTCTTCACCGGTCTGCCACTGGAGTGGCAGTCCTCCAATAGTGCTAACCGAACAACCTAAGCATTCACAGATGGCTCTGATATATTTATGAAGGGAATTAGATTAGAATGACGAGGCTTCCTAGTGCACTGGAGTCGGCGTCCTTCATATTTATGAAGTAGGGTGTGTATAGAAAATTACATCTATGAAATATGAAGTGCGTAGTTATTAATTCTCTACCAGCATGTGGTGTTGCATTCATTACCGGTCATTCTATGTCGTCTTGTGTAATGTGTCCTCTCGTTCCTGAAACTCTGGTCCGGTCATTCTGTGTCGTCTTGTGTAATGTGTCCTCTCGTTCCTGAAACTCTGGCCCGGTCATTCTGTGTCGTCTTGTGTAATGTGTCCTGTCGTTCCTGAAACTCTGGTCCGGTCATTCTGTGTCGTCTTGTGTAATGTGTCCTCTCGTTCCTGAAACTCTGGCCCGGTCATTCTGTGTCGTCTTGTGTAATGTGTCCTCTCGTTCCTGAAACTCTGGTCCGGTCATTCTGTGTCGTCTTGTGTAATGTGTCCTCTCGTTCCTGAAACTCTGGTTTTATAACCGAAACGGCCCTCCTACATTTTCGGCTATCGTCTTTCAGTCGTCAAGCATCTTGCGATAGCACAGGATCCCGCTGGTGAGGGGAACCTGTAGTCGAGACTGGTGGTGGCGGCTGGCATCCACACCCCTCCCATCTTCTATCGATGTCGGCGAGAGAGATGGCCTCGGGGACAGAAATCCCCACTTCTCCACCCTCAGGGCATTTGCTCTCAGGAGAAAAAGCGTCGAGTATCCTACTGTTCCCTGCCCTACCCTACATATCACGAAGGGTGCTCCTCATCCGCCACTGACTTTAGTAGCCTCTCACCCTCCTATCTCCTAGGCAGGCTGTACAGCGAGACCCCTGTAAGACGCTGGGGAGCTCTACATGGGTCTCGCATGAAATACATGTATGCAAGATACTTTGTAGAATGTGTTATGCATAAGTTAGGAGATTCACACCTGATTATAGGATCACTTAAAACTACCATAGCAGAGTGCCCATCATAGCAGAGTGCCCACCATCCAAACGTAGAGTAAAGTCCGCTAAATAAGCAATGAAAGATGTATGTCAGGTGGCTTCCTTCAAGTAAAACGGGATAAGCGCCCCAAATCAAGACATTCCCTGAAACCAGCTTTGCGCAGAGGCAGTATCGTAACCAATGACGGACAGCTAACTGAGTTTGAAATTAACATTGCTTACTGTTCTTTGCGTCTAAGCTCCAAAGTTTGCAAGTTTCCAGTGTATAGAAGCTTTATTTTTTGCTGCATGAAAATAAGAGCCGGTCATCGCTCTAAGCCGAATATCGTCTCGTAAAGGTTAAAGTAGTCGAACTAAATTGGAGAGATCGACTATTATCTCTTTTGAGCCAAAGCAATAGAGCACCTCAGAGGGATACCCCCTGGGGGTATTCCAGGCTCACCCGCCTTCCCGCGGTGTCCTCTTTAACCACCAAATTTTATTTGTCCCTTAGTGTAAATATATTTTGATTTATAAGATCCCTCCACCGTCCCCTCCTTTCAGTTTGTAGCTACACCCTCTCGCTTGGTGCACTAAAAGGTGAGCCCCCCACTCACACCGGGGTTTGTGAATTTAGAATCGAAACCAATTGAAATTAAAAAAAGCCACGAAAAAAAAAATTAAACATAAAAAAATATATATATATTTAAGAATAATTTTAAAGTTAAATTTAAGGATTAAGTTAATGTTTATATTCGTATATACGATGAAAATAAATGTAAAGAAGGCTCCACCTTCATTACCCAGAACCCCGGGTAGAAGCCGGGGAAAACCAATTGAAATTTTAAAAAGCCACAAAAAAAAATAATATTTGAAAAATCGTAAAAAAAAATATTCAAGATTAATTTTAAGAGTAAATTTAAGGATTAAGTTAATGTTTATATGCGTATATACAAAAGAAATAAATGTAAAGAAGGCCCCACCTTCATTACCCAGAACTCCGGGTAGAAGCCGGGGATCAAACAATGGGCAAGACCATGCCCTATCGGAGAGGGGCTGACGGCCCCTCCAGAGCGTCGCACTCAAACCAGTCTGCAAGAAAGGAAGACGAACCCCTCAGAAGTTCCTCATCGACAGGAGACCTGACTCAGGTCGTAGTCGACGACATAAGTGAAGGCGTCTCGAAGCTTGACGCTGATATAACCGGAATGCAGAATACCCTGGGCAAGATATGCAAAATGATGGGCCTTACCGAGCTGGAGACTGAGGACTGCTCGGCGCCCTCCAGTGAAGTCGGCGAACGCCTCACTGAACTCGAGAATCTTTGTGCAACTATGAATACCCGACTGGATGAGCTGACGAAGAGAATAGAGGCCAGGGAACCCGTAACCTGTTTGTGTGCTTCTCCCTCTGACCTCTATGATAACATCGCTCTCCTTCCAGCCGAAACTCGTATTGCCCGAACACCAAAAAACATAAAAAGGAGACAATACACACGATTTGATAACCACACCTATTCAACAACGGCCCTAAATTCCCCGAACACTTGAAAATGACATTCGATGTCAATGACAGACCGGATATTTGCCCATATAAACTACGAGAAGAACTGGGCTCCATGACTGGCCGTCCAATTCTTAACATCACCGCCAGCGGTGACGATAGCTTCACCATTAAAGTTGACACAAAACTTCAAAGTGACACTATACTCTCCAAAAACAGAATATGCAAAAAGCCTTGCAAAATCATACCCCACCCAACTTTTTCCATGTGTTCAGGCCTGATTTACATCGAGGGTCGCCCGAGTGATGAAGCAGACAAATTCATCACCGCACTCGTCCAATACGAGGAATGTATAGTTGAAGCGAAAATCGTACCAAAAATCAAACCAAGAAGAAACACCACCACGGCTCTTCTGCTTAAATCCAATTGCCCCCACTCCACCTAACTTCGTAGACATACCTTTCTTTAACGCCAAAACCAAGGTTACACCCTTCGAAAGACGTCCGATGCGATGCTATGAATGCCAGAAATACGGACACACGAGCCGAGATTGTCACGGTAAAAAAAGATGTTCACACTGCTCCCAAGACCACGATAAACGGGACGATCCCTTGTCGTGCCCATCCGAAAAACCTCACTGCTTTTACTGCAAAGTAGGCGGCCACCCTACGGGACACGAAGACTGAGCACAAGGTCGGCGACGAGAGGCTGCGGCCGCGATTCGCTCCCCACAGGCTGACCCTCTCACCCAGGAGAGATCAGCATCATTCCCTACCCACTTCCTCATAACGCTTGTAGATAGCGGTGCAAACAAAGTTGTTCCTTCAATGAACCCATTCACCACAAAGAACTCGCTCTCCAAACAACTAGTGGGCAGACCGATAAACATAAACCGACAGGAAAAAAAGTATCTGGTCCACGTCTTAATTATTGAGCAAAGTAACGCTATACAAAGGATTTACAAAATCGACAAACACAAAGTAACTGTCGAAATACATCCGTTCTTCAATGCTACAAGACAAATTATATACACTTCCAACTACACTCCCAAAACTGACCTAAGGGCTTTTGCGACGGTTTAGCAAAGAATTATGGAGTCACCAACGTTTCCCTAGCAGAATGGATCAAACCACGAAACATCCACACCACCGCATATCAAATCACTTTCCTATGACGTGACACACCGAAATTCACAGCAATTCCGGGCGAACAGGGGAAAACAAAAACTTACCCATTGGCGACATGGCCTGCAATGTGCAAAAAATGCCTGGAATACGACCACGTCATCAAATACTGCTAGCCATACATACCCCAACGCTGTAAGAGGTGGGCCGGCGAGCATGATCGAAAGGACTGCACAGCCTCTCAATCTAACTGCTACCACTGCTCATGCCTCCGTGAGGCAGGTGACCGCTGCTGCCCAAAGCAGATGGACCAAAAAGCAATGAAAATCATACAAAATGACCGCTGAGTCACACGAAAACAAGCCATCCAAATCTTTTACGACGAAAACCCAAACTGCCGTAATTTAAATTACGCCAAAGCAGTTAAATCCACAACTAAGTCTACCCCTCCAGACAACACTTGCGTGCCGTTAACACTAACTATTACCATGACCCCAACACCCCTCTCCAGTACTAACAATAACACAACCAGCCCAGCGACCGCCCTCGTAATAAAGGCGGGCGTCCCAAGCATTGAATCCACCAGTGCCCAGGAGAGCACTGCAATGGATGCTGCCCCGATCGACCACAAGGAGACGTCTAATAACCCCTAAAATTATAAGGTGAAAAGACAAAGATTCTTCCGACGACGACCGCGGGGGACGCGACACCCTCTCGCCACGAAGCAAAAAGATTAGCAGCATCTCACGAACCACAGCTCGCCTCGATCAGAGCTTTGAACGACTTCTGACCGTCTTAACTGCAACCGCACCCAGCGAAAACCAAAGTGAGGTTTTCAACCCTCAGCTATTATGCCCAACACCAAAACATCTCACAAGTGAGAACATCTATCGCCTGCGCGAGGACGCGTTGAAAATCTTCAACAAAGAACTGATACCCGAAACCACTGATCTACCATGCATCGTACTTCTCCACGCACTCGAACTAGCCATCTCTATCTATTGCCAAAACAGATCACTTCCCCAAATACGTCGTATTCTCAGACAGTCTGAGTGTCCTCACCCAGCTTAAAACACTGCACTACGAACATCCCGCTCTACGTAAAATGCAGCACGATCTCTTTGTGATGTCCGAGACGGGTCAGGCAGTTGAATTCTGCTGGATCCCCGG